>JAOBRC010134456.1:0-15396 GCA_027575255.1 Scolionema suvaense | reverse complement strand
CAGAAGATTTTTCAGAAACTATGTGGTTGATCAAGCCAATCTGTTATTGTTATTTGTGGGCACGGAAATGTATTGATAGAGTGAAAGCAGGAAGTTGAATGGGGAGCTTATTTAGTTGTTACTGTTAGACGTTTCCTTATAATTTTAAGATTTGTCTCACACATTCTCGTTACCACATGGATGTTTTGCTGTGAGCTCTGATCAAATTAGATTCATTTGTACTTCATTTCTTATTTATTTACACTTAAGGTGGTGAATACAGTGGAGTGGTTGAATTTGCTCCGTCTCAGGTAATTCCTAAACCTAAACAAAAGAAAGACCTGAAGAATGGTACTATATACAAAGGTTTGCTATTTGTGCAATCTTAACTTCTTTCATATTATTTTATCTTTTCATTCTGTTTTTACTGCACTGGTTTTGGTAGTGTTATTGGCATCGTACTTACCCGATACGTACATTTAACTTTTTGTCGCAATTTTAGTGGAACTAAAGCTGAATGAAGAGTCTTTTTTTTTACTCTCGTTTCAGCGGAGGATTCATGTAAAATAAAGCACCAGCGTATCTGTCTGCCCTTCTGCCCGGCCCAAATTTATTTTCTTAAAATTCTGCTGTATGTCTTTGTTTTTTTTTGTATTTTGTGATGACTGAAATTTGCTATTCAATTGAAGTCACAAAGTCGTAGTCTTGGACACATTCTTTATCAGAAAAGATTTGTCCTCCATGCGTCTGGCCTTCCATTTGTGTTCTTCCATCAGTACATGGATTTTTTTATAATTTGGCATGAAGGTAAAAATCTACGTTCAGAATTAAGTCATAAAGGCGGATTTTGTTTTAAGGGGGAACAATGGTCGAAAATGAAATTTTAACAGATGATAGAGCTCTGCAAGTGATGGCACTCAGTTTTTATATCACGGCAAAAACTTGGGTATTTCTGGAGATATTTTGTCTCAAAGTCCAGCAGCTACCATCTTGCCACTAATTATACATGATGTCACTGGTGTCACACTCAAATTATCTACATTTTGTTTCCAAAATATTCAACCCTGAATTGTTGTAGAGGGTTGTCTTGTTCATTTCATCATAAACCTAAGCAATATGTTCAAATTTCATTAAAGAAAATAACAAAAGCTTTTGTGTTACTAAGAAAAAAGCTATAGTTAGCAACGGACTCCAGTGGCATCACGAAAGATTGGAAAAATCGAGATGGTAGCTGCTACACTTTGAGAGCGAATATCTACGGAACTAAGCAAGCTTTTATTATGACGTTGATGGGGATGGGTCATGCTTTATTGTGCTGTATCATCTGTTAAAATTTCATTTTTGACCAATGTTCCCCTTTAGAACAAGTTTTGCTTAACTTGCGGTGAAAATTTTTAGAGCTTTTCCAGTATATTCCACAATCTGTTTGTTACTTTTTGAAAATTTTGGTTTGAAACTGAAGAGCTGTCATAGCTATCATCGTAGTATCTGGGAAACTCTTGTGCACCTTTGGTAGGGGTGCATGTGCCTAGAAATGGCAATTTTCAGTTTTTTCCAAAAGACAACTTCTGAAATGCTGGTCTTCGTATCATCTTTGTGTAGATCCTGATTACCTTGCCTTTGTTGAAGCATTAAGCAAGGAGGAAGAAAGCTTGCCAAGTGCTGAAGTGTACATTGAGGAGATTGAAGAAAAGAACAAGTCCAAGAGTATGAATTGCTTTTCTTGCATAAATTGTAGATGTTTTTCTGGATGATGTCATGTGTCTGCCATGCACTATTCTTCCACTACCACTCTGCCTAGATGGTCAGTCTTAAACATTGTGATTAAAACGTGACCATCCCATGTGTCTGGGGCCTCAGTTTATTGGTTTTAGGTATGATCAACTAATCTTCGTGTAATTTCTGTAACATATTGAAGTTAGCTGTGATTATGTAATGAATACAGTATGATATGTGCTCCTTCCACTGTTTCAATTTGCTTTAAAATGCCTGAAGACATATCAAAACCATTTTGACACGTTGAGTGCGGCATGGAATGGAAAAGTCACCGAATTGCTAGAAAAAAATTCATATTTTTACAGCTTTCGCAGCCACCGATTGACTTATTTAGCTGAAATTGGTTCAAAATACAATGCTCTTTCCGATGCGCTTAGCGGTCTTGCCTAAACACACAGCAGTGCTTGAAATTGAGCTGTAAAGATTGGTACTAATATTGGTCTTGAAAACGAGAATACTTGTTTGCTGCGTGCAGCATGTTAAATGCCGTTTGGAATTTGATGGATCAATGATTTTTTTGACACTTGTGGGAGAAATCTGGTCAGTATATTGTGATGTGTCACGTTTTTCTAATAAAAGTTCACAAAATGTGGTCGAGTGGTTTTGACTTTTAGATGACAAAGTTGTCACACCCCTGATTGAATTTCTGAAGGAACAGAGAGAAGCTAAGATTGCAGCTAAACAGGCTGCTGCGGAGCAGGTGGGATTTTTCATTTTTAATACTTATTAATTTTGAAATAGAAGGATATCAAATTCCAATTTTTTTTTCATATAACCTACCAGCTCAGGTGCTGGAAAGTATATTGATATTGCACAGGCTTGGTCACATAGCTACAGTATTCTTTAGTTGGTGTGTACAGCGGCTTGTTGATTTGTACACTCGCTCAACATGTTGCAACGTAGCACATAGGTAGGCAATATACTGTTGTACTGTATCAGGAAATTCTTCAAGTCTAGTGTGGGATCCTACAGCAGGTACCTATCAATACAATCACTGTTTAGTTGTACTGTTTGCAGTGTAGTAGCGTAAAATAGAAATTCTTTTTATTTCGTAGGGGTACATTTTCTCATGATCAGGTTGAATCGTAATTACTCAAGTTCTCAGTTTGGGTCCTCGTGTCAAATAATCCACGTGCCCGCCATTGCTTGGTCCTGTTGTGCAGTGGCATGTCTTCATATCACCTTACTATGTCCGCAATTGCACTTTTAGCACCTTGTCTTCCCATGCATGCCTGATCTCCGCTCTGTTTGTTTACCTATGTTCGTGTCTGCTATAATGTGTTGAAATTACATGCAAGTATAGTTTGGAGTTGTATTGATCGTAGAACAGGGTGAAGGATATGCAAGATACATCAGATATTAGTGTACATGTGGAAGTATGATGTTTAGTGATATGCAAGGTGCATTTCTGATTGATGGGACTGATCTTAAATTTTAACCCCTTAACTGACGGCATTTTTTTTATGTCTGTACGTAATCTGGCGGCTGTTTTTCGCAAAAAATCACCTTTTTACCACAGTGATCACTTACTCTTGTCACTGCTGTGAACTCTTTTCTGCTTTGATTTTCCAATAGAAGTACAGAATCTTCACTCTCTGACTCAATAAAGTCATCATGCTAGTCAGAAAAGTCATTCTCGCTCTGTTAGATTACATACAAAGTCAACCACATCTTGGACTGAACGAACGCGCTGGCTGTCCTCGTAGCTTGGAAGCCATCTTTCACTGCGAGAATTTTGCTTGCGAAGTGCATTTCAGCAATGCCGTGATGTCTAATTTACAGACCATTGTTTGCATGCTTGATTTAGAAGCAATAGCAGACTCTGCAGCTCGATTCTTTGCTGCAAATGCGGTCTTTAATTTGTGCAAACGGAAATATCCGTCACCGCCAGATAAGCCATCAGAAGCTCGGAACGGAAATTTCCGTTCTAGACTGTTAAGGGGTTAAGCATTATTCAATACTCCACATTAATTTTTGTATTTCCCATTCACCGAACATATTCATTTACGTTATCACTCAGCTGGGAGGGTTTGTCCTAGTTTTTGCCACACACTCACACCAAAAGATATGCAGTAGTTAAATACCATGTCACTGAATCAGTAGTTACATACCATGTCATTGAATCTGTTTGCACTGTTTATGCGTGCAGCAGTTGTGTTTCACGTTCTCAGTTTTGCTTCTGCTCAGTCTTGCCCCAAGGTTTATGGCTCGAAAATATTTTTATTATTGTTGTATTTACTAGTGAAGGAGAAGTTAAAACGTCTTCAAAAACTGTTTCTCGTTTTTTGTCCAAAGAAAGCACATGTTCATGTTGTTTTATATGCAGTCTTTATAGACGATCCTTTCTTCATAGAGAGAAAAGGAGAGGAAAGCACGATTGGAAAGAGAAAAAGAAAAGGTATGTTACCCTCTTAAGAATTGGAGTTAGCAGATATTCATTCATTCTCTGTTTGAATGAGGATGTAGCACATGAAGATGACATGATGCATGTTGTACTGAAGAGCTTGCAGTTGCACTTTCAGTTGACTTTGTTTCTGATATGGAATTTGTCATTTATGTGGAAGTGCAAAATTTGAAAACATAGTATGGGTTCTGAATTGATGTATAGAGAAGCTCCATGATTTGAAGTTCAGTATTTGCGTACCCCGTAAGAGAGGAACTTTACAGGCAGTTGAATAACCCACAGACTGACAACTGAGAGGGAGACTTGAATACTTCGGCGCAAGCTTCTCCCGTCGTTGAGTCAGATTTCTTGGTTACTAAATATAGCTCATCTAGCATTGCTCTGCGCAGCGCTATTCGATTGCAGCCAATGAGATACGCTTTGTTGTTTGTCGTCAACATTGCAAGGGGGTGGAAGGTGGATCACTTAATTAGCAATTTAGGACTTCGCCAAATGGGCCAACCAGAAAATACAGCAAATGAGGCGATGTCTGTGTCTGTGTCTGCGTCTATTTCCCAGCCCCCTAGTACGCAATGAATAGGCTATCGTGATTTCTCGCAGCTACTGCGTGGCCGAAGTGCACTTGTCTCTCTCTTTCTCCCTTGGTTGGGATGTATGTGTTTGCGACAAGTGATGTCCGCTGTCAATATTCTGTAGTTGAGACAAACTATAAAGTTAGAGAGACTATTCTAGTCTAGTGGAAAGGGTGGGAATGTTTCACCACTCTAGGGGAAAAGGACTCCCCCTCTTCAACTCTTTGCATGTAGCATTGTTTGTAAGTTTTGTTCATCTTTTAGATTCAGAGTAATATGAACCGGGACTGCAAAAATTTTGTGATTTGGTGGTTGCAAGTTTTGCTTCAATTTCTTTCTCATGTTTTACAGTTTGGGAGAATTTGTATCTACTTAGTATACATATTTCAGGATTCTAACGATAAACTAGCACCATTCAAGCATTATGGCTAGTATCTGCTATGTATGACAATGAATTATGTGCTTCAGAGATGATTTTCTTGGTTCTGGCTGGCTGTAGTTTGCTTAGTAAGCAATTGTGCAACTCACGTGTAATTGCCCCCACGGCAGCTTGATTGCATCAGTATTTTATATTTCGTGTTAGGCTGTCATCATCATCTCACCATGGAAATACATCCAATGTAGCTATTGCGTTTTTGGGTTTTGGCATTATGTTGCAGAGGGAAAGACCTTCATAAAGTCCTTGAACAACTTGATGGAAAAAAACTCATATCTAAAAATAGGCAATTGTGCCTTTCATTCACGTTACGATTTTGGCCGTAGTAACCAGTGATTTATCCAAGCTTTTTTTTACTACCGGTAAACGGTAGCTAAAACTCAATCTGCTCTATAAACTTTCGAAGCATGCGCATTTGCCAACATCAAATGGCATGCGCCTTGAACTGATGGGAAATCAACAGAAAAAAGCATTTGATAATGCACAGAATTGTGAAAGTCAAGGCACACCGTGTGGTATATATCCATCTGCACCTGTGGGGAGAGGTCCATTTTCAGACGTGCCTGATATTCACAAGGCAAGGCTCTCTGGACAGCAATAGGTCAAGGAACCTGCTCATTACATTCGTATATAAAGGCGCCTCCCAACCGATGTGAGCTGCTCGGCAAGCTGCAAAGCTGAAAATAGAAACTTTTCTGGGGCTCCGCCGCTAGCCCCATTTAGGGGGCTTACATTGGCCCCAAGAACCCCAGCTGCTTTACTTGGGATGCATGATGATAACCACTATCACACATTGAAATTTACACCTTTTTTAATTGCATGAGATAACCTCCTTCAGGGCTTGAAATAATTATCTTGTAATGGCCGGACAGATGGTCAGACTGCTTTCCAGTATGGTCGGACATGACTGAAACATAAGTGTGGCCTTCTCACTACAGATTGCAAAAGTTTCTTTTCATATTACTTCAAAGTCAAACCGACTCTACTTCTACCTGGGGTTGTTTTGAAGGATGAACCCCCAGTGATCCTTGCTTGTGACGATGCGAACAATGTAGTTAAATTTCTCTCTGGCTGAAATGAATCAGTCCAGATCTGATGCACTTTCTCGTTGCCATACGATTTTAGGTGACGTTTTGCTTCGGGTTTTGGCTTAAGATAAAATTTGCAAAAGCCTGGTGTTTACATTTGGTTTCACAACTCTGCTACACAGTGCAGCTGAAACTGCCAGTTGAGTGCAGGAAATCTCAAACTTTTGGAGAGGAGACAGATTCCCTGGTTGGAAACTTTGTCAGGTTGCTTGATCAGTCAGTCGGACAATTTTCATGGTGGGTCGGACATTGCGCGATGTCCTACTGTTATTTTAAGCCCTGCTCCTTTTGGAAAATTCAATCTTTAAACAAAAAACGGTAGTAGCAGAAAGTGCTTGGAAAAATGATTGGTAACATAAATAAACTAAACTGTTGGTGATAAGTGAATCGCTAAACAACGGGACATTTTACTCAGGAAAAGTTTCATTCATGTTGCGTGACTGACCTCCTAAGAAGAACTTCAGCTTCTTAGAAAATGTGATTTGCCAGGAATTGGGACATTGCATTCCAGGCTTTTGTAACATAGGCATGCGACTTGATCAAAAAATGAAAGTTCTAGAAAGAGGAAATTCATGCCATAGCTTAGTAGATGTCCCATCATGTTTTTAGTGGCCACACCAGCCTAGTAAACTGCACAGTAATCAGTACCTGCTACGGCAATCTGAGGAGTAATAAAAGTTGAAAGATCCGGCAGATGGCTAAACCCTTTAAAGATGCGTTATTATATTTTTTAATGCATAGAGTGCATTGGGATACCATGAAATAAAATATTAGCGCTATAGACTTTCTGGAAGTCCCAAGTGCTGTGAAATTTTGGAAATATGTATGTGACATATTCACACAGAGTTAATGTTACAATATTTGATTGATACGTTTTTACTTCTACTGTTAGTGCAAACTTACTTACATTGATAATAGGGATTAGCGTTTGAAAAACTGCATCAAAATACTTTCAAATTTACTTTCCTTTTGATTTTAGCGTAAAGCTAGGGATCGTGAGCTGGCTAGGGAACGAGAGGATCGTGAAAGAGATCGAGATCGAGACAGACCAAGTGCAAAAAGCTCGAAACCAATCCGTGATGACAGACGAGACAAGCCTGAAAAGTAAATTACTATTTTAAACTTTTTTGGTTTGTTATTCAGTACAGTTTGATGTTGGATAACAAGGAAGCTTCGTTTTGTTTTGGCAATCTAATGCATGTCTTAAATTTGATCGATTTATTTTTTATCAAAGTCACTTTTTTGTTGCATGTAAGGACCTGATCATTTGTAAATTTTGATTCCCTGGAACTATGCAGAGCATTTTATGGATTTCTGTTTATGCGATTTTAAAGGTCACAGTGTTTTCAGTTGGTATTTTGGAGGTGTTCTTGGCCTTTCTTG
This sequence comes from Scolionema suvaense, assembly GCA_027575255.1. Taxonomy (NCBI): domain Eukaryota; kingdom Metazoa; phylum Cnidaria; class Hydrozoa; order Limnomedusae; family Olindiidae; genus Scolionema; species Scolionema suvaense. The sequence goes on along the minus strand of JAOBRC010134456.1, from coordinate 7,758 downwards.
AGTTGTTTTCGTCATTCTGAATCGATTAGTACTTAAGCAAGTTATTTCCTGAGGAAGTTTTGATGTGAAAAGAAATATTTTGAGGCTGTTAATATTGTCTATTGATGTACACTTGAGAGGTGTCATCCATACAAGCAAGATCACTTTTTTGGTTGTTACTAAGGTTGGGATTTTTATGGAATTTTTGGACTAGTTCTTTTCGAAAGCTTATGGCAGACCTCTATTATGAGTACGTGTTTTGTCTAAGGGATACTACAGTGCAATGATTTTGTAATAGTTTTCCTAGGTTAGACCATGGAAGTTCCGTTGTTTTGAACAATTTATTTAAACAATGGGTTTCGAATAAAATTGTTTCAAATTTACGAGATCCATTTAAATTTAGAACAAGGTGTTCATTAGAAATGTTCGAATGCCATTTCATCAGTTCAAGAGTGTCTTTGTCAGTTAATCCTAGTCAAACGACCAGTAGTGCTTACTGAACTGCTTTTTTGTCTGGTCAAGACTAACCCAAGCTTGACTCTGAGATCTTAAAGATACTGTTAACCCTCGGAGAGCATTTTTTTCTTGAGCCTGTCATTGACTTTAGACAAGGCTCTATGACATCATATAGAGATAAATACATGAACATTATACTACTGGTTCATTTCCTATGATTTCAGACGAATATAGCCACCTGCTCTCGGTAAACAAAGAAAACAATTGGAAAACTAACCATACTTCTTCGCAGAGCTCTAAATCCCCCCATGTTTAATATTTTCTCACAGCACTTATCTCATACGAACCGTCAAAGATATAGCTTCAAAATGGTGGCGGCAATTTTCGAGAGTTTCTTTCGTTTTTGAGGTATGGGCCTACATTCCTGAAATTCCTAAAAAATTTTCGGGAGTTTTGAAAATTTCAACTTAAATCGCTTATAACATTTGATCTAGGCAAGTATAGAGAAAACACCGACACTGTTTTGTAGGCCCTGTTATGACCTTTCGAACCATATACCATGTGTCCAGGAAAACAAAGCTGGGGGAGACTTAGAACTCGTAGAAAGTTAAAAGTATCAGTTTTTCCCAGTTTTTTTTACTACTTCATAGCAGGTGGTTTGCAGGTCACGTCTTACTTGTGTCTCTTTCAAGAGCTTGCCACCTGGTCTCAGAAAAACATACACAAGAAACAAATTTTGAACAATTCACTGGTCAGCTGTAATGTGCAGCTGAGTTCAAATGGCAGAAATGTTTTCCGAGGGTTAACAGTATCCTTAAAAGCACTTTTGAAAACAAAGTTGTTGACCAGCGTTGCCCCAAGTTGAACTTGAGTTTGTTATGTTGCAATTGCTCAAGCTGACCACTGGGTACCGCAAGGGAAAGTGCCTGATGATATTCAAAGGATAACTAACGAACTTGTCTGTACTGATTTCCAGCATAATTTTGCCAGTGAGCCTTCAACTCTACCAATCGGTGAGGCAAAGAGCTACATGCGTCCCAGCGAAGAAAAGATAGCATTTTGTCACCTCTGCGATAACATGTGAGAGATTTATTGCTTGGTATTGGTAGAACACATGTGCGTTGCCTGATACTTGGTGTGTCTTCTGTAGCATTACAGTGCTTGTATCGAATATGGTTGGCTAGGGATAGTGCTGAATAGAGACCACAAAGTGCTTGTGCCTTACTAAGCACTTCGTTAAGTCTATTGTGAAGGGCGTGACAGATTGTATGGGCTGACAAGTTACCCTTGAAAGAAGGCAAGAAAGAGAAACTGTCATCCAAGGCTATGAATCCAAATCCTCTTGATTGCTGTCCAAGCGGATCAATAAACCTGGGGAACATGTGCTACATGAATTATGTTTTACAGTGCTTGCTGTCTGTTCTTCTCTCTATCAGTCACGTGAGCATGGATATTCGAAAAGGCAGTCCATCCCTGCAAGTCAGATTGTGGAATGCGTTTCGTAAGTTGAGGAGAATGAATCATATGCACTGAAGCATTCCATCATGATGCTGGTGTGAACTTTCCACAATTGAGGAGCCAAAAAATTCTTGGTGCCGCTGTGGAACAAAGTGCAGCAGGAGGGTGATTGGCGAGATTTGTTTTTTTTTCAGCAAGTTGAGATGGAAACATAGGTAAGATGTCTACTTTGCAGCAGCTCATCTACACCATCCACATAGATTTACTCAGTTGTAACAGTGCAAACACCTCTTTGGGTGAGGTTGACTAGAGGATTGTTTGGAAAAGCACCTCTTGGGGGAGGTCGACTAGGACATGGTTTGGAGAGTACATTCAGAGAGCTAGAGATCGGCGGCTGGAGTTGTCCCAGTTGTTTGCAGAGTGGAGGAGTGTTATGGCAACAGATGTCCGCTGTGCCCCAAGTGCTCTTGATCCGTTTGCAGAGATTTGTCATGTCTGCTGTTTGTGTCAAGAAGAATATTTGGTATGTTTCATCTCCAACTAAACTGTCTTCAACAATTCAGCATGTGAATTTATCTCCTTGATAACCCATGAAGGGAGTGATCTTTCCGGTCATTACACTGCATATTTCAAACGAAGTGGACGCTCATGGCTGCTTACTCTCGGGTCCCGAATAAATGCACAGGCTAATACAAACGTACAGGAGAGAAAATGAACGGAAAATTAATAAACATACAGGCTAATATAAACGTACAGGAGGGAGCATCAAACGAAAATTGATAAACATAAAGGCCAAAATAAACGTACTGGGAAAACGGGAAAATTTTTAGATATCAGAAACTAAACTTTTACTTGGTTTTTCAAGGTTAATGTACTGAACAAAATAGCAGAAATCCTTTCATAATAAAAATCAAAGTAGCTATGCAGTAAATGTTATTAAAAAATTGTTTTCGTTTGTCTATGTACAGTGATAGTAGATCAAAATCCTTGGTCTAGAGCTGGGTTCTGTTTCGTACAGAAGCAAATTAACGTACAAGGGAGAAAAGTAGCTCAAAGTAAATAAACATACAGGACAAATAAGGAAAATAAAGGGGGGATATTTAGCTGCAAAAAAATACACGTACCTATATGTTTATTAAGGACCCAAGAGTAGTGATGATGCAGTTACTGAATCAACTGCAGATTTTGCTCTGCTGCAAAATCCGTTTCTGCTATTCTATGCCAAGTCACCGTAGCCACAGTTGAAGACTAGTCAAGCCGCAGTATTTGAACCATCAAGCTCCTGGTATTCAAAAGCAGTGAACATTTCCACTGAGAAAAACTAGTTTTAAAGTCATAGGGGGTGCCGTAAGTATCTCCTCATATACTGGGATTCTCGGTGATGCTACTGCACTGTTGTGGTCCGTAAGGTGTGTGGCTCATTGCGATGGAAAAATTTTAAGGTTTGGTGGCCAGGGTTTATCAACGGTTTCTGACGAACCTTGCTCGTAGCCCAAAAGTGTCCTGCTACATATCAGACCAATGCAATGGTGATAGGTACTGTATATTCAGAGTGAAATCTATTCTTCAGTCATTCACTGTAGCTGTGGAAAATTGGAAGAAGGTAACAAACTGATGAGTGCAATAAAAAAGTAGTTTCAAGTCCACCTCTCTTATTTAATTCCCACTGATGAATCTACTGTTTTTAATGCGTAGCTACAGGCCCTAATAGATTAACACTTCCCATGGGCCTAGCATTCCTGTTTTCGTTCTGATATTGTGTGAATTTAGGCTCACTGACTCAGATGGGTGAAGATTTTCTGTACTTGAGAAAAATTTTGTTTCTTTAGCTACACTTTATGTGTATTAGACGAGTTTTATTCCGTACAATTTAGTAACTTCTTCAAATTTTTATGGAGAAAGCTTTTCATTATTCTGTTTATTCTCCTTGCTTTATTCGGAGAAAAGTTTTGTCTGAGGCTAATACTGATGTAAGTTCTTATTCACATGGATGGTGTATGTATAGTAAGTTTGGTAGAGTCTCTTTAGTCACTTACTTGCTGGATGTATATGCTTTAAATGGATTTTGCGTGGTATAGTTCTATGGTTACAAACACAGCTCCATAACAGTTGTATCTCTTGGATTTGTGGTTGTTGTGAGCAAATTATTACCTGCTCTGCTTTGTTTATGAGGTAACTTGGACATTTCGTCCTGCAATTGTATGGCTCTGATTATTATTTCCTTTTTACTTTTTTATTATCTGTAGAAAATCACCGGAAAAAATCCCCAAAGAAAGTCGCAAGAGTGAAAGAAAGGTTGGTTGTGTTTAACTATGATATATTTATTTCATTGAGTGATTTGTTTTCTCCTGTTAGACAGTAAATGTTTGAATAAAATGAAATGTACATCATCTCAAAGTTACTGCAAGATCAAATGGTTATCCTAGATATTTGCTCTATTACGCCATTTAAATAGCAGTTTCATTAGTCTGTCCTTTTCAATACTACAACCATATTTTATGCTTTTATGATTAGAGATGGTGTTGTATTTAAGAGGTCTCAGACCAAAGAATTTGAAAATTTATTTGAAAATTTCGGACAAATTTTTTCTTCAAAGTTGCTTGAAAACTTCTTATAAGCAAGCAGAATTTTGTTTAGGTGTCATTTTTTACTAAAATTTAACACAGTAGTAGTACTACAGTATGCTGAACTTAGTATTTTCATTGCAGTGTTATTTTTGTATGATAAGCCTATGTTTTGCAAGTAGATTTTTTTACTTTAGAGTGTGCCCCATAAATCAAAAGCCTCTTGGAAAGAATCAAGAGAGGAGAAGCGAGTAAGTGTTTGCATTAGCTTGAATGAGTGACAATCTCTGTCAAATGTGCAATGAACTTAATCATGCGCAAGCTTCGTGTATCCTGTTGTTGTTGTATTGAATAAATAGGGAGGAGTTGTGGTGGTCATGGATGGAGTATATTGGCATTTTTGAAGGAAGGGTAACATCAAAAATGAAATTTTAGTAGTTGATGGAACACACTGAAACATGATATTTAGTTCTTATTTCATAACAAAAGCTTGTGTGGTTTTGGAAATATCGAGCTCCAAAGTTCAGTAGCTACCCTTGTGCTACTAATTATGGATGATGTCACTGGTATACCACTCAAATTATCCAAACTTTGTTCCGCAAATACTCAATATTGAAATATTTGAGAAGACATTTTATTTTATTTTATCACGATGTGGGATAATATGTGAAACATCCCTTGAGAAAGCATCTTGAGCTTTTGGGTTACTAAGAAAATGGTAATGCTTAGCAACAGCACACTGATGACATCATAAAAATCAAGATGGTAGCTGCTGAGCCTTGATGCTCGATAAATCCAAAACTACACAAACTTTTGTCATGAAATAAATTCTGGATGTCATGCTTTAGTGTGCTCTATGACCTGCTAGAATTTCATTTTTCACGTTACCTTTCCTTTTAGTTTAGTTTTAATGAATGCTCAAGATCGTCATGTGCGCGTTATCACTCTGATGGCTCTTCATAATGGCGCAATTTGTTGACTTTGTGCTGAATCTGTATCAATCCTTTCTTCCCTTGTTGATGCTGTTCACATGAACACTAGCTTTCTACCCGTAGCCAGCACCTTTTCATGATGCTGCCATTCAACTTCAAGAATTAATCCCACTTTCGGTTATTTCTGAGCAGCGAGATGTAACTCTTAAAGTACTGAAATCATCACAGATGCTGGGTCGTGGAAATAGTGAGCACATCTGTGCTGTGTGTTCAATAAGAGAGGGAGAATGCTACAAATGCAGAACCAACAATCACTTCATGAAAATCGTCGCTGTGAAACATTGCTGTTAAAAGGGACAGTCAATCGTATTTGATCACACGTCAGCAGGAATTAACACCTTGCCATGCCGAGAATCTCATTGTAGTGTGCGTTATAGTGTATTTTATGTAATGTTTGCTATTGAAGAGCTCTAGAAAATGGAGATTTCTATACCACCAGCAGTAGATGTTTGCAAAACAAAATTGAACATTAATAGGAGTTTTTCTTGTACTCAGTTCTCAGGAGCACATTACAACCTAAGAAGAAACAATCTCAGTGGATACGTTATGTACTTTTTGAAAGATTATGCCAGCCATTGTCATGCTTCGTTTCTTGCATCTGCATTGTATATTTATACTGTACGTGGCTACCTTATTACTGTAGGATTCTCGAAAACAATATGATGACTACTACGACGATGGTGAATGGGGACAAGACGATCGATACTACAGCGAGAAAGACGACGACCATTACAATAGTGATCGGTCGGATAAGGGCCGACATAATTCACGTTATCAGGAACATGGTAAATACCACGATGACGATGATCGAGAAAAAGCTGATGAACGAAATGAGAGGAAGGTGAAGAAAGGGAAGGCGCGTGTTGGTAAGGAGAAGGAGAGTGTGGATGTGATGAGTCAGAAAGAACCAGTTCATACAGGTAAAAAGGACCAGAATTCATGTATTTACCTTAAGGGAAGAAAGTGCTTGCTTGATTTATTTTTGCAATTCGAACTTGAAAAAAATTGTAGTTTGGGGAAGAAATTTTTCCGATTGACAGAAAGCTGTTAACCGGTTTTTACAGCGCCAAAGAAAGACAGAAAGCAAAATTTTACATCTTTAAATGGAATGACTTTTTTTGAAAAGTTTCCGGAATAAGTACTTGCGATTGACCCAATATGAAAACTGTCGTGAAAGAAGGTTTTGTGATTGGCCAACAACTAGCAGATTTTGCGGAAGAAATTAAGGCCTAAATTACGGAAATATATTCTGCAAAAATTTATTCCAGAAGCACTTTCTTCCCTTAACGTAACAACTAATTCGCATGGATTACAGCTGATATATGGATAATTCTGGTGTCCATATAATAGCATATAATGCAGCCAGTGCGTCGTCTAAGTACGAGCGAATAAACCCTTTCAGTTTGTTGATGATCAGTCACATGATTTTCGTATGAGCAAATTTTTCGGTCAAAAGTCACAGAAAGAACCAACGTTAAGTAAATTCCTTGTTATTGTGCGAGAGGAACCCTGCATTGATATCTTTCCGATCAAACATTTAATTCGATATTATTGCATTCAAGAAAAGATCATGTGTAAAAACAATATTTACCAATATAGTTGCAGGGTTTTATGCAGTCATTTATATTGAGGGCCATTTCTAGACCCAAATTGAGTTTTTACCACATTGAGAGAACAGTTTTGCATCATGAGAAATAAAGATTTTGCTTCCTGGTCCTACAAAACATGAAATTATAATTGTATACGATAGCCTGTACTCTAAAAGACAGTTTCACTTATGTAAAATAGTAAAACCTTCAATGAAATAGTGAAAAATGGCTCCAGATTACCCCCAAAAACTCAATTAAATTGAGTTTTGACGTCCGTATACCGGACCTCATTTACTGGCTGGATAAAACCCTGAGTTGCCAATTACTCTGAACTATGGGCTCCTGGCTGGAAAGAAGTTCTTACCGTTGATGTACTGAACTGTAAATGTTTGGTACAGGGTACCACGTCTTCTTCTTTCGTGTATCTTTGTACATAATTGAATGTAGAAAAGTCGTTTCGAATGTGAATAACTTTCACGGTTCGACATTTTTTTAACATTTGGTGAGAAAAATCGTTTTTCGGGAAGGAAAATTCAAAACAGAACGACAAAGACACCCTGAGAACTTTGGCCCAGTGAAAATTCTGACCTTGCACGAACTATAGAAGATGGCTGCTTTAAAGCAATACAATGGTCAAATATGAAATTAACATGGTTGAAAGTCCTTTCCAATTCAAGAACTTTGGTCTTTACTTCATGTAAAAAGCTGCAGATACAGTTG
>JAOBRC010133345.1:0-15397 GCA_027575255.1 Scolionema suvaense | reverse complement strand
CTTTAGTTGCTAGTACCTTCTCAACGCCTCACTCCGGAGTACCGAAATTTTGTGATTTTTGTTATTTAGGCCCTGCGCGCACAGAGATAAGAATCCCGACTAGGCCTGACTAGCGACAATACCCCAATTAGGTCTTTGCTTCGAGAAGAAAGGAGCTCGCGCTAGTCAGATTTTGCTCTTTATCAGTTTTTGCAATCTTTTCCGACTAACTTCAAAGGATGCTTATATGTTGCCCTTGAATGGTACTAGACTCTGACTAGCGATGATAAAATCTCCTAGTTGGAAATGGTAATGATTTCTATCTAAATTTCCTCACAAAGCATGACTAGCTCTGACTATCTCCGACTAGCGAAAGTCAGAGATCTGTGCGCGCAGAGCCTTATTCATAGGTTGAGTGGTTCATAAGATTTTCTGATATGCGATTCAAGCACAAAATTGACCGATTTTGAGACAGATTTTTATACAAATTGCCGTTTTTCTGAAATGCTCAGAAAAAAGTTCAATCTAAAACAAGATTTTACATTCTAAATCAGTTATCTACACTAGTTGGCACATTTTCGATCTATCAGAAAAAATTTTCAAGGACTTTGAAATTTGGATAGTATGAAATAATTACTCAAAAATCTATGCATATTTTAAAACATCCAATAGTTGCCTTATAAGTGGGTGCTATTGGCTTGTGTGGGGCTGTTGCGGTTTATGAGAAAAGTAGGGGGGGGGGGGCTTTTTTGCCCTTCCCCACATTAACTAGGGCGTCCCAGACCCCACAGCAACTAAGGTTAAGATTTTTGTATCCCCCGCTTTCCGGCACAATGAAAAGTTCACATTTTCATATCGTGCAGAGGGGTGTCATTCCGTTTCGAGTGAGACGTAGCTGCCACAAAGTGCTTTTGATCAACGACTTCGATAGAATATTTGTGCAATGGCAGGCACGACACAAGAAATGGCACGTGAAACATGAATCATAGGATCATAATTACATATGGTGTTAAACGCAGAAGGAAAACTCCAGAACACTTTTCGAAACAAAGCCAGCAACATGTTTTGCATAATGTGCAGGCAAACCAACACAGGTTGGGAAGAACGATATGATAACAACATTATGTCAGACATCAGTGAGATATTACTACATGTACACCAAGAAATCGATGCATAACAACTTACATCTCTGCGTATCTCCCTAATTAACGCATAAAACAAGAAATCGATGCATATCAACTTACATCTCTGCGTATCTCTCTAACTAACGCATAAAACGCTTCTTCCTGAAATAAAATAAAATAGAAAATCAGACCCAGTTCAAGAACCCTCCAGGCCATTACCTCTGAATTCGTCTCCATCAACTTCTTAGTGAATTACCCCTGGATTAGAGTCCATCAACTGCTGAGTGAACTTTCTAATGTATATAGATTGGTCAAAAATTTACCTATGCAATACATTGTATAATTACTTTTGTTTGTAATCTGGAAATTAGCATCATGAGTAAAAGAGATCAAACAAAAACCACATTCATTCCTGTTGTCTACATGCTGTTTGACACAACTTTGCTTCAACCCGTCACAGGATCTTCTTGGGTCTCAAATATTGAAGCACAACTCAATTGCCTGTTCAGTGTGGCACTAACAGGAAGGATAAGGGAAGGTGCCATTTTTGCCGGGTGGTCTCTTGATTCTTGCCCAAGTAGCCAGAACTTTAAATGCGTAATTACATCTAATGCATCAAAAAATTAGCATCAGAAACATCTCCAATTTGATGCTACATAACAACAATATAAAAGACGAAGCGGCAGGCAACTGCAATACCGTATGATAATACACATGCTTAATGGTTTATAGTATAGCCACAACTGGTTTCACACCCAAACTTGAAATAGTCTGAAGAAAACATTTACAACAGGGGACTTCTGACATAAATGGCCACATTCAAGTTGAAAAGTAAGAAAAATCTTAAAAAGAGCCAGTGTATGGACATAATGAGCCAACTGCAAGTTAAACCAATTTTTTAAAATAAAACAGGGCTTCATAGCTTTGTTTGGGCTCTGCATATTCACTGTCAAGCAAAATTTCAGAAAAATCTATTTCAGAGTGGTTATCTAGAAAAAACATTAGTCATGGACGGAAGAACAGATATACCTCAGTTTACAAGATTTTCTGTTATAAAGCAGGAGTCAAAAAAACAAAAAAATAACGTAACTTACTACACCCTGTCTTGTTTTAGCGGATGTTTCCACAAACTGTACGTTTCTGGAATCTGCAAGTTCTGAAAGTTCCTGGGTAGAGACTTCTCTCTTCTCTAGATCGCATTTGTTTGCTGCCACTAAGAACAAACAAAAGAAAACCTTTCTGTAATCCTCTCTCCTTTATGCTACATTTTTATGGTGCAACTAAACCAATATAAAGCCTGTCTGTAATCAGCTCTCTTAGTTTGCTGCTACTGATAATATACAAAAAAAGATTCGTGCTCTGCTCATCGCTTCACTATCACTCAGCTCTAGGTCTTCCTGAGCCCCTACCCGTCTGTTAGCCTTAAGGGATTTTGCGCTTACCAGCAGCAGCTGGTGGGATTCGAACTCTAGCCATTTCTTTCGCTGCTACTGGTAAGCGCGAAATCCCTACATGCTAAGATGAGTGGGGGCTCAGCAAAACCTAGCACTGAGTGATAGTGAAGCGATGAGCAGAGCACAAATCTACCATTCGAGAAGACCTTCACTTCGTCAACAAGATTCATACAAAAAAATCTTTTCTATAATGATCATTTCTACATTGCATTTGTTAACTGCCACTGGGAATATTATTGCATTTGTTGGCTGCCACTGGGAATATTATTGCTTAGCAAAGGGGCACATCAGCAAGCACTTGAAATAAACCCTGAAAGGGTATAATGCAAGGTTCAATACCAACTTTGGGTCAACACCAATGTCTGATTGCCTGTTCAGAGGGCGGAAGGAGTAGTCAGACTTGTTATTGAGCGAGCCCAACATGTCAAAAGTGAATAAATTGTGCAAATATATGACAACCTCAATGATTGCCAATTTAAGAAGCAAATGATCAATCAAAAAGGATGAGTTCAGAGCACATACCAATATTTCGGGCCTCAAAAGGTACCGGAAGGGCATTTTACAGACTGGCCCAGTATCTTACCGACTGGTATCATATTATTCATTGAACTACAAAAGTGACAAATTTCGAAAACTGTTTAGGCCTTTAAAATTGCAACCATTCATCAATGCATGATAACAAACGTGGTTTTTTTTTTGCAAAAATGTCTTTTGCAAAACCTGTTACTAGTTGGCCAATTGCGAAAAGTTTCTTCCGCAAAAATAAGAAGAATTTAAGTATCAATCAGTCCATCTACAACTGAAAAACCTGACTTTCTGCGTTTCTTTCATGCTGCAAAGAAACTCTTACAGCTCTCTCATCCCAACAAATGAAGCGGAACATCTTTTTCCCTTGCAAACAAATTATACAGAACACTCAATTACAAAGATTGCTTCTGCAAAACTGATCAAACAGCCTTCAAGTGTAAAAATTTCTTCCACAAAACACGATTTTTTTTTAAGTCTGAATCACAAAAGTAAATTTCACAAAATTAAATTCCGCAAAACTTTTTTCGGCCAAGAATTTCTTCCCTTCAGGTATATTAGGAAAGGAGAGGCACCTAAGCAGACAGAACATAGCTACATACCTGCCAGAAAGAAAAGGTTTGTGAAGTATCAACCTTTTATGCTAGAGATAGTTCACAGCCCTGATCATGGCAACAACAGATATTGTGGTTATGTAATTGATGATTATTAAACACCCTGAGAACAGATTTGATGACCATAAATGAACTGCAAAGACTTAGAATTTATCTTTCACACATTTCAAGACTCAATTTAATTCGAATTATCGAGGTAAATACTACGTCCCCACAAATGCAAGGAATTTCGCGACACTTTCATCTGAACAAAACATGTACTGTTGAGAAAAAGCTATTGAACGTAATTGCAATTCTATGCCATGAGGTACAATGGGGCAAGGTCTAAATATTTCAAGGTGCAAATATGTTCTCTCCATAAGTGAAAACTCAATTGAAGTTCAAAGCAGTCCTCCAGCATGAAACCCTAAGCACTAAACTGTATTTACATCTTCGGAAAACCATCACTCTGAACCTCCATGTTTCTCGGAGGGGTTAGTATATGAAATATTACCCTGATAATGAGATCAGTGAACTAGCAATGGCACTGGTATTGAAAAACAAAGAGACATGGACATTCTAATACGTTAAGATCCCTTCATCAGGAGTAGTTGAAAAGTGGACAAAAATATTCGACTTAAATTGATAAAGACTTACAGAGGAGTATGTACTGTATGTCATTTCATCACCAATAAAGAGCAAGAGAAGACAGAGCAGAAATTGTTATTAAAATGAATGATCACTAAACAACTGACACTTACACACTATAGGTACTGATGATTGATCTTTCACTCTTTCAATCTGAAACAACACATAAGCATACATGAGAGCCATAGATGTATCACTCTTTTTATAGAAGAACAACTCATAACAGACCACGTTACCCATAACTACATTCATGAAGAACGGCATGCACTGCATGAATCATTCAAAATCACAGAACAAAAGCACATCCATACGTATAGCATCACTGTTGAGGAGCAATGTCCAAAAAATTTGTTCCAGAAGATTTATAGTATGAAGTGATGCTGACTTGAGATGGTCAAGGCATTATTCTACTACCTGTCTGCCCTCCACTTTCTTCGCAAATTGCTACTATTTCGAAGCATGTAGCGAATCAAAACTTGATATATTTCGAGAAAAACAAGTCACATAATAAGTGGACTCCCGCAAACCTACTTGAGAATCTCTGCATCAGATCCAAGAAGAAAATAGCACGTTAGCCATAAGATTTGCACCACAAATCATAAAAAAGTAATGAAGTGTTCTTGAAGCATTATGAAAAAACCCTAAAACAGCAGTTACTGACATGAATTGCCACCCGCATGCTAAAGAACAACATGCCAAATATGAAAAGATAAACCATTGTTAACAAATTTGGGAAAAAAGCTGGAAACAGCCATTTTCTGACGCAAATTACCACCTCCAAGCCGACTCGATTATCCGGAGAAATGCAAATAGTTCACAACATGCATACAGTTGCCTCAAATATTCACACCAAAAATAACAATTGTCAATTGAAAGATTAACCGTTCATGAAATACGTGGAAAAAACCCCAGAAAATTGCCATTTTTAGACGTAAATTGCCACCCGCAAGCCAAATGCGACTTTCAGGAGACATAACACCTAGTTCAAAACAGATGTAGAGTTGCCCCTAATATTCACACCAAAAATGACGAGAGTTGGATCAACAGTTCTCCACTTCTTTGGAAAAAATCACGAAAAACACCATTTTTTGGCCTAAATTGCCACCTGCAAGCCAAACGAGATTGTCAGGAGACATGAAATATGGTTCAGAATATGCGTAGAAATGCCCCTAATATTCACACCACAAACGACCAGAATCGGATGAATCGTTTTCGACTTATTTGGAAAAAACCGTGAAAAACACCTTTTTTGGTCGTGTATAAAATACCACCTGCAAGTCGAACGAGAGTTTTCCCAGATACTGGATTGCCAAAAACTACAAAGAATATTGGAGCATACCAAAAAGAATTTTGTGCTCTCATTTCAGTTGTCAGTGATTAGAAAATGTGTGGCCTCACCTGCGATATATATTGATTAATGCCTTGAAACGATGGTCTACTGTTTACAGCCATGACACAGAGAAATCCTTCACCAGTTCGCATGTACTGATCTCGCATTGCACTAGAAAATTATATAAAAAGGAGAACAGGCGAAATAACAAAACAGTAATCAGTGTACACTTCTAAAAAAAGCATAACACAAGCATCCTGCAGAACAGTTAAATACGCAAAAAACATGACTGGAATTCTGATAAGCCAAATTTAATATTGCTGAGCTGGGTAGGTGTCCCACCTTCTTGGAAAAATTTTCTTTAGAGACATGTAACGGGATAGGCTAAGCTATCCTTCTTTAGCCCTCAATGCTGGAATACATGACAAACTTGGTATTCTCTATCTGTCTGCTAAGTTTTGTTTGTGTTGTGTGCCACTACTATATCCCAATGTCCATTCACAGGTTCTGGGCCCCCGAAGCAGGCAACCGGACACAAAAAAATTTGGCCACAATTGGTATGCAACCTTGCAATGGACCCCTTTTAGTGTGCACCTACAGTCGTCCTACAGCAGAAGTATCATTTTCAAGGAGACCTGGGGAGAGGGGGGGGGAACACATAAACAGAAAAATAAATGTCTGCACTATAGTTGGTAATGTAGACCTTCAGCTGAGGTCACTGGAAACAGAAACTGAGAAGCAATAATGTAAACAACAATCCTTACCTGTATTCCTCCTGTCCAGCAGTATCAAGAATATCCTGAAAAATACAGTCCAGATCAAATTCACACTCAACATAGAGTTTAAACAACTCACAGAAGTAGTGGACTCCCCCAAACTCAATTAAGAATATTTGTGTCAGATCAAAGAAAACGATCAGACATAAGCCATAAGATTCACTCCACACATGAAGAATCACTGATGAAGCATAAACCCTGAAAATAGCCATTACTTAAGTAAATTGCCACACCACCCTGAACGACACACAGCAAAAGTTTTACTGCCCCTAAGATCAACACCGACAAAAATGGCAAAAAATGAATGAATCGTTTTCACATATTTGGAAAAAACCTTCTAAATTACCACCTCCAAGCCTAACAGGATTTTCTCCAGACATGGCTTATTGTTCATAACATATGCAGAATTGTCCACAAGGATAAGGACAAAAACTACAAAGATATGATGAACCATTTATGATATAACTGGAAAAAATCCTGAAAATTACCATTTTTGGACGTAAATTGCTACCTGCAAGCTGAACGAGAGGTTTCCCAGATATGACACATTGTTAATAACATAACTACTTTTGTCCTATTAATTACAAATAATTCAAAATCAAGGAGAATAATGAATGGTGTTCTGCATTTAACTTAGTCCAAATTTTGCGCTTTTGCAATTGTTACCAATTTTGGCCTTTTTTCGCATATAACCGTGTCTGTAGCAAAAACTATAACACTCACAGTGAAACGTTTTATACTAAAACCAAGTACACTAAGTTCAAAAGGAGCAAAAAAACAAACATACCAGGTATTGGTAACACTGTCAAACTAGCTATCAAAAATGAACCCCAAAAACACTATCGGGGCACATGTCGGATGCCGTAACGTCACAGATAGCTAAGTTCAACTGACAAAACTAATTTTCTAGTAAAACTGAATAATTTGCCTGCTCAAAATTGATTTTTAGTAGAAAATTCAAGAGGTCAAGTTTGAAAGCCAAGCCGAAAACTGAAAATTTGAAAAAACATACTTTCGATTTCGAGCCGATATAGGCTGGATGTTGGCATCAGCGTCGGCAATCAAATGCCACGATTCTTGTGCAAAATTTTACTCTACCTTTGCACAATATTTGAGATTTGCCTAAACGTGTATACTTTCTGTTTTATTGGTGCTGTTCCGGGATCCTATTGAAAAATGACGAGTTTTTGACATCATTTTTTGACGTCAATTCAGCCGGTGACGGTCTTCAAACCCGTCTCAAAGGCTCAGGCTTCAAAAATTCTATGACATATGCCTGAATTAAAAAAAATTCAATGAGAGTCGCAAACCCCTATCAAAAACGCCCAGATTTGTGTACCTAAATGGGGAATTCACCTATGCGAACGTCAAGATTTATTTTTTATTATAGTCTCCTTTCTCCATTTGTTGTTTAAGGAAAGACTTTGCAGTCTTCTTTAAAGCAACAAATGGAGAAATCTCAACTATGAATAAAAATCAGTCACTGGAATCAGAATACTGCAAAAATCCTAGAGAATGAATAGTAATCACCAGAACAAATTTGGAATAGTTAAACAGGTTCTGAGGACAACAGGTACATGTGTACAGGTCATTATCAAATGTGTGACAATTCACAGTTTCCTGAAATTCATGATGATGTCATCATTCTCATCTGCTGATTTGGGCCAATTCTTTGTTACCATTTCAAGCCTGCAAATAGCTCCGGACATCAGACATTTGTCCAGCACTTTCTACGAAAAATGAGGAAATGTCCAATGCATGCCACTTTCTGCCGGACAAATTTGACCGGTATGACATTCAATAGAACATGGAGAAAACTTGGCCAAATAGTGCCCCAGCAAATTTGTTCATATATGTGAAATGGAAGGAATTCAACCTGCATCATATTTTCACAATTTGAGAACATTTTCTAGGAGGGGGAGGGGGGAGTAACTTGTACCCCCTCATGTAGAACAGGGTTAATGCAATTTCTTTAGATTCCTCGTCCTCAGCCGATTGCTGAGGTAGCATTCAATACGGAGAGGGTAAATCTGATTGCAGATCGAGATGGATGGAGCAGGTCTATGCAAAAAGAGGTGGTTTACAAGCCCAGAGTATATCAATATATCTCTAACAGCAAAATTCATTTGTGAGTAACAAAGGAACTAACCAGTACGCAAGTTTCTCCATCTATCACCATTTGCTTGCGATAAGAATCCTCTGAAATAAAAACAAATTCCTTTGACTTAAGACAACTTCACATTTTTCACTTAAAACAAACTTTCCTTCCCCTTAAGCCTGGTTCACATAGATGACATGTAGGCCAATCATGCAAAAGTTGTACTGTGTCCCTTCTGCAAAATTTTCAGCTCATACAGTGAGAAAGGGGCACCTTATAGAGGCAATTTTGACTTCAAGGTAGACTAGCACATAGTTCCCCCATGATGGTTCAGATCCGGTTACAAAGAGAATCACTCTGTAGCTATGATGGAGTGCAGAACTGCATATCGACCATTTTCTGAAAAAAATTTGTCGATCTATTGTCTATTTATTACTAAAGCCTTTGCGCATGGTGATGGATGGCCGAGCCTTCTGATGTGGAAAGCTTTGTGGAACGCGTCGATTGCAAGAATGTGGCGCTAGTTTTCTCAACACCCAATTTAGCAGAGGTTTCTGAAGTTGGGGTCCAGGAGGTGCTATTGCGGGCTAACTAGATACAGTACTGCTCGAAAATAAAGTTCTCTTCACACACTTTTCTGAACAAGAGGGGCACACACTTTCTTTGTTAATACACACTTCTTTTCATTTCAAGTGGCAGATCTAAGTAGGAGGCACTCTTGTACCATGGGAACAAATGGTTATTTGTGTACATGGATTTGCCACACAAATGAGTGGCAAATGAGTGGCATGAACACATACAGAACACAACTGTATTGTTGTCTCAGAAATATTTGTAAAAAATTTGAATAGTTCATAGCGGAAGTTATTTAAACGCAATTATAGTCCTAATTAATAATGCATTCATATTTCATTACACAGCCAATTCTACAACTTAATTTAATAAGTGGGTGCAACACAATACCACTACAATGCTATGGAAAGTAAGTGGTTTTGGGTTGTCTTCTTTTGTGTTTGTGTGTGGAAAATAAGTGGAGGTGAGTGAAACCTTATTTTTGCACAGGAAGACTCCTTGGACAGCCTGCCTACAGACTTGGCACATCCAAAAAGCTTGCTTATTAGGAAATCCTAACCGCTTCAGACAGTGAGTGAGAGACAATACCCTCTAGCACCGAATTTTACAGCAAAAAAGATCCGCGGTCCAGCCGTATTCCCTGATGACACATAAAGAGGCCGGTATCTGCTGAGTTTAATGGAGTGCCAACTTGGCATGTTCTCTTCACAGGGGCATGAGAGCTCAATGAGCACATTATGCCTCAATGAATTAGAATAAATAGCCAAGTCGGGCCTTAGCTCTGTAACAGCGACATGAGGAGGAAACACGCAGCCGTCGGAAAGATCCGATAGAAATTTCCAGTCAGCAGTCAGATAGAGCATTCCCTCAGGATCTTTTTTTTCTCTCGATTCTTCTTGAAGCCTGGCTTAACGAATTTGATGTATTGCGCAGGACTTATTAATTCAGAAGGAACTTGATCATGGAAAGCTTTGATGTCTTTGACTAGTTTTTTGAGAACAGTGTCGTGCTGAAAAGTGAAACGACCTTGCTGGAGTGCCGCTCCGCAAGCCCCTAAAACGTGCGCTGTAGTGCAAACAATTTATTTGCACAAAGAGCAGGCTGCCTCCAAAGCAATACGCCACTGATTCACGTTGCAGGGAGAGGGCAATGTATAGAACGTAGAACGTATACAGAAAGACAGCAGGGAGGGCAGCATCGCTAAAATATCGCGCCAAGAGAAATCATTCTTGATATAATCTTCCCAGCGCGACCACTGGCCTTGAACCTGGAGCTGTAGAGCTCTACCTTGATCAAATTCTGCGTCAATTTCACCAGATGTGGTAGAAACCAACTTCCTGTGCTCCTATTAGCCCTTCGCAGGATCTGAAGTCTTACCAGTTGTGCTCAAACCAGCCCTGCCACGTTGAACTGGTTCACGAATCTTACAGAAGCTAAGCTCCTGCACTGCTATGCGGGTTGTAACCGCGGCATCACAGCTTCCAGCTAGGACAGATATTTTACTACCAGCGATCAAGGTATCTTTTGAGCCACAAAGCAACAAATGGCTACTAATTTTTGCACGTTTCAGGATGGAAGTCAAACTTTTAATAGGCAGGACAGATGGAGCCGCAGAGGAATAGAAGCCAAGGTCAAAAGCGCAGTTAGGGAGGCGTAGCTATTTCCGGATGTAGTTTGAGATCATTTGCTCTAACTGCTTTGCACTGCTGAAAACTACTTCATATATTAGAAGAGACCACTGTATTCTGGGGACGAGAACGTGTTGCATGACCCACAGTTTTTGAGTTGATGTAAACAGGGATTTGTCAATTATTAATGTCAGCCCATCAGACAGCTTGGATCGCAATTTTTTGATTGATCTCCTATCAGAAAAAGACCCTTCAATAATTTTGCCAAAGAATTTTACGGGCGATGAGTGGACAGTTGGGATGTACACAGAGAAATCCGTTGGGCTGGCTGGCTCAGAAACGTGGAAGGGTGATGAGCGGATGCTGCAGCCTCTGAGTAAGATAAAGCTACGGGACTTGGTCGCAAGGAATTTCATGCGAGCCCACTGAAGTGCAGTGGCACACTACTGGAACAACAACAACGATCACATGGCCGACAGACTCCTATCTACTTGTTACTAGCCATGAACAGAAGCATCAACAAAAGTGGTTGATCTTATTGCTCTCTAAGACAAGCGACAAACAACGGAAAATTCCGTGTCTTGTGACATACTGTACGCATGGAATTGGAACAGGTGTATTTGGTCTAATGACAACAGCAATACAAGTTCACATGGGTTTCCTTGTTGTAAGACCTTGAAGACAGTTTTAGTTGGTTGCTCCTACGACAAATATGTATCCCACATGTATATAATATTCCATTACACAGTTCTTGTAACTGTTTTTTTGCACAAAATACCTAATTGGCCACAGAAGCTATATAGGACAGAATAATAAACGTCATCGATAGGAATCTTCCACTAACGTCGATCAACAGTATAACATTAAGTGTAATGGCTTAAGGACTCAAACAATTGGTGAAAAACTTTGTGCATCATCTTCTTTCTACATCATCAAAACAAAATCCTCATTCATGACTTTCTGGGACTGTTTGTAGGATTCACACATGTCATCAAGAATATAATGTATATATCTACGCCAAATATGTGTGCAGCTTTTTTCCCAACATTAATTCATTATTATATTGTGAGAACATGACTCAAGATTATAGCACAAGACATCATAGACAAACTCTCCATTTTCTTTCAAGGCCATCATCATGGCAACAAGTACAGGCTGCCCATAGTACACAGCCCACGACTAAATGATAATTATCAGCAAATAATGTTAAAGCTCTATCTACCCAGCATAACTCGAACATAAAGAAGAACCCAATTTCATTGAAATTTTAAGCAAGATTACAGATTTCTTGATTTTCATATACACTTGAGGCAATACAGAACATCTCTGAATACGAAAACATCGAAGACCTACCTTAGTTAAGATTGCCTTACATTTCTAACTATATACAGTATGAAGGACTGACGGGCTAGATCATTGTCCTTTTCATGTTGAGATCATAACCAAGTTCATAACGTTGGGTGGCTGAGTCCAAAATAACATTTGTTAGAGTTATGCATACGGTGGCTAAACACCCTCGTAAAGCAAACACAAGCCAAGCAAATGGTGGATTGATGCAATTTAAAGAGTCAGCCATATTTGTTGTTGCTTCACCAAACAGTCTTTCAGGGAAGATTTGGAACAAAAACAGGACATTGCACAGCAACAAAAGATCTAAAGTATACATAATAGCTAAGTGGATACATACCTATGGTGGGATCATACTCTCTAACAAACCTAAAACCAAATACAGTCAAATACATGTTGATTTACAAACTTGCACCATCCATCATAGTCCTTGTTTTTGGAAACATTCTGCAATTCCAAACTTATGGAAACATACTAAAATTTAAGACATGTTTCTGAGCTTGATATAACTTCCCAGTCCAAGCAACACCCTTCTTGAAAACGTGCTGCAATATGAAAAAAACCTTTTGGCACATAACACCGGAAACTATGGCCAAAATTCTTAACACAAGGCATTCAAACAAGAAGTTTTTTTATATTCTTGAAGAAATTAAATCATTGTTAAAATAGTTACACAAACATATCCCATTTCCCAGATCCTACATTGGGTCAGCTCACTTAATGTCATTGGCCATACACTTCGGACCCTGGTAGCAAGGAAATTAACAGAAATGCACATTAAGATAACAGTCAGTGTGCCCAGGTTCAGTACTTTCAGAAAAGTTGCTGTTGAAGGTCTGAGGAAGAAGGAATCCCAGAAAAGGGTTTAAGCTTGAAGGCACATCAGAAATTTAGCATATTCACAATGCATGTAGATATGCAGACTCTCTCGTTACTTAGTATCTCAACATTAAAAAATAAATTTAACATTTTTCACTACGTCCAGTATTAAGAGCACCCCAAACCTTTAAATGATGCACCGAACAGGTATTTTCTTCCTTTAAATGATGCACCGAACAGGAATTTTCTTCTTTAAATGATGCACCGAACAGAAATTTTCTTCTTTAAATGATGCACCAAACAGGATTTTCTTCATTACGAGAAGAATGTTAGCCTTCGTACAAGACCCAACGATTGAGAGGTCTTTGAATCAGAGCTTGTTTTACAATCCTGTGCTTCTCCATGCTTGATTGTTAACTAATTATGCGAATGTTGACACATGCAAGAACTGATGCATAATTTATTCGGCAGAGTCAACCGATTGGGTGAGCATTACAAAATCATGTGGATCACGTGCCCAGTCAGCTGAGCATACATTTGCAGAGAATAATTAGTAAGTAGTCAGACAGCAAATTGCGTTTGGATGCAAAGACCCTATATGATGATGAAAATCGTCAAGGGTCTCGTACGAAGGCTAGAAGAGTGTGCGACTTACTGATTTTGAATTAACTGTATAGTGAGAGCGCTCTTTCCCACACCACCATCTAAAAGAACAATAATAACAAAGTATATATACATAGCCTGCGCTACATGTCAGGTGGCACAGATGCAGTAGTGCAGCAAACACAATATTTATGCATCACAAAAAACCTGGTGAACATACAGTAGCAACAGACACCACACATGGGCCAGCATCAAGCAAACAAAACCCCCATTTAAACAAGATAGAAACGTTGATGAAAATTCGATGAGGCAACACAAAAATCGTGACGACAATTAGACCAATCAGATCCGAACCATTGTAATTGATATTTACAGTCAAGGCCAACACACAAAATAGACCAGGCAAATAGGGGGGGACGTACCACCTTTAGATGTAATTTTGCCCATATGGAGTTTTTGATAGCCTCAGATGTGCTAATGAAGATTTTGGATGGTTTTCAGGCTGAAGTGGTGGCAACAACTTTTTAGGGATATTGGACTTATAGGGGGTACGGTGTGAACCTCTGAACGTATGTGTGTAAACAGTAGCACATAATGTATGCGGCCTAATATCGAATCTACTATCCTTAGGTGAATAAAAGTTAGTTGATGTTAGAAAAACACCTAGCAAAATAACTATAGACTATAAGTTTGCTTCTGGGTCTCACATTTTTTTACAAATGTCAGCATTTTTTGGGCAACAACGGGCAAAATTGGACACTTTTGACAGTTTTTTCGGAAATATGGTTGTCTTAACCTTTGTTACGCGTGCAAGCTATGCACATTTGTATCGTTTATGACTTTTATCAAAACCCATAAGGGTAGTGAACTCATCAAAGGTATCTCGGGGGAAAACCGTCTGTTTAACTTACATGGTATGCTTATTACACTCTTAGACATGATACCACCAGAGGGCGAAATCTGGAACCTATTATCAACTTCCTCCTCCAAAATATCGTTCCAGTGAGTTTCTTTTCACTAGACTATAACATCTCTAGTGTTCATGGTAGCACCACCAGAACATTTATCGACGAAGAATACACAAAAACACGGCATGTTATGAATGACTTGACAATAGGTGTAGAGATTAGTAAGGGGCTTGGCTACCCCAGAGAGGCAAGAATAAAAGTCTAACACTCTCTCCAGTTGACAGGGTGAAATTACTGTTGATGGAATGGACAATAGAAGCTTTGACCTGGACCTGCAAAGAACAGGGAAGACCACATGCACAGAAGTAGGCGGTACTAACGTACCAACAAAAGAGTAGTAGTACCTGGAACAATAACTAAAAGCTGCCGGCAGCTATAAGAGGAAACCAAACACTGATTCAGGATTAAATACAATTGACACGTAGACCGTGGCTAACACCCGTGCACCAGGACTTGTGACCTGGAAGTAGCTTTAAAACGTGGCAGAATACAATCTGAATATTGATTCTTATGGTCAGTGTATTTATTTGAGCAAATTAACATTAACAAAAATTCAGAGATTTGTCTGAGTCATCGAATACCGCTAATGATGATGATTTTAATATGCATTTCTTTATATGGCTATTCACAAGGAAAATGAACGCGTTTATGCAAACTGTTCCATCGTTTAATAAAGGCTGGTCACCGCAAGTTCATTCTAGTATCCAGCTAGACTAGGAAAGTCGTCCCTAGTGTAAAGGAATCGTGAAGTTAATACACATCAACTCAAAACGCTGAAGGAACGACTAGGAGTTTATGGCTCTGCCTGCTGCTAAGCTCTTCCCATCTGCACGTCGAAATTTCAACGTGCGCTATGAGAGATTATAAGCGTGTCAAAAGTACCTGCTTGCCAAAAGCTCCTAGTCTGTTCTTCAGACTGCTTTAATTACATG
>JAOBRC010133344.1:0-23261 GCA_027575255.1 Scolionema suvaense | reverse complement strand
ACTTTTTTTAAGTGAGGGGGTGGGGGGAGGATGTGGTCTTGGAAAAATGTCCAAAAAGGGATGAAAGGACTTTTTTGTAAAAAGGGGGGATACCCAAAAGGGGGATGCCATAAAAAAGGGGGAAGTACAAACATCGTAAATATGGTTCTAGAATCACATTATGGCAGTTCAGTTTCACTGGAAACAGAATGAGATCCCTCTCCACACAATGGAGAAAAACATGCATGCCTGCTTTCGTAACGAAACTCTTCTTTTTGAGGAATTTAGAAGCTTAGGTTGTTTACAGCCTGCAGCTTTCTATTTTCGGTAGGGGTGTGTTGGCATTATGTTTTAATCAACTTATGGTTTTGAATAGTGACCATTTGAAAAATCAAAACACATTTTTTATTTTGATTACATTTACAAAGAGCTCATGGGTATATTGAATTAAAACCTGTTTGAATTTGACCATACATTCGTGACTTGTAGCTGATATTTACTGTGTTATGGTTGGTAAATAACACTCCCCATTTATTTTATTCAGCCTTCAGCTCACCTCTGTGCATAATCTGGTAAGTTTGACAGTAATTTAGCGGGTATTTATTTCTTAGCTGACATTGTTTATAGTTAGTTATGTTTAAGTTGGTCGTAGTCTTCTGTAATCAGATCAAAAAGTCAAAGTAGTGTGACATTGTCTGACACGGAGGAAGGACTTGTGCGTTCTCAACTATTCACAAAGATGGTGTTTGCAGACTATTTGGAATCAAATGTTTTTGTATGAAAGGCTTCTTTGTGTGAATGTTTAATATTGGGCATGAGACGTGTGAGTTTGGTTTGTCGAGCTTTCTTAATTGAGCATGTGCAGGGTTCACTGCCTTTGTTTTGTGTCTCTTTTTTCTTGCTTGGTCTCAATTGAGCTAGTTTATAATCTGACCTGATTGAATGCTAGAAGTTTTGAGACAATTTCGATATTTTTAGCATTGAACATTTGTGGTAAGTTTGAAAGCGATTTTGAAACAATCAAGAAATTTGGGTATTTTGTGGAAAAGGATCACGAAAAGGCAGGGACTTGTTGCAGTTAACAGGCTTTTTAGTTTCAACCAATCAATTGGAAATTGCAAAAGACTTAGTTTATTTCCCCAAACTTGAACCAGCATAGGTATGTTGTGCAGGCAAAGTCTATCTGGAAAGCTTACGTACTTTCCTACAGCTTGATGTCTTACCAGAAAATAATATCTGGGGACCTTCAAGGTGACAGAATTCACCTGGATTGTTGATCAGTCCTATGGGTGCTATTAATTTTTTCTAGAAAGGGAAACATTGTCCCCATGGCAAATAAGATTGAGCCTTAGAATACTAGCATGCATGTTAGCCTTCTTGTAGTCAAGGCTTATGTATTTTCAGGCCATTATTTATGCAATAAGATCAGAGTAGCAGATCAGGAAAGTACTTCATGAAGCTTGCTGCATCGTGGACTATGTATGCTAATTTTTTTTCCTCGCACTACTTGTTTTTGGTCTTTCTTCGGTGGCTGTGTTGGTTTGCATTAGAGACTTTAGATCAAAAGGTTTTAATTTGTTCAGTTTATCCCGGTGCCACAGTAATCACACTGTAAGTCTTTGTATAGATCATACGAAGGTAGCTCTTAAAAAGTTAACTCCTCACAGTATGCTATTTGAAAACGGAACAAAGAATGCGTAACATGTTTTGCATGGATGCGTGCTAATACCTTAAATATGGATTCTTTTCATGCCTTGCTCATCGGATATGCATTATTATTTTAAACTAACTCATCTTTGATTGTTGGCAAAGCATTTTCCATCGATTTTCGTTGGTGCAATTTTCTTGTCATACTGCGTTTTGCAGACAACACTTTTGTAGTGAGCTCATAAAACATGCATGCGGTAAGTATATCCATTTGGCAGTGCATGGGAAACGCCAGCAGCCTAATCTGATTGGCTTGTGCTTTATATTATCGACAGCTATCATGTTGTGTTAGGGTTAATAAAGCTACCTTCCTGCTTGATATACAGCTGGCCTCTTCCGTTGCACGTCTCTCTCACAGGGTTTGTTGAGCACAGCTGTCAGTTGAAATTCTCTTCAAATTATCGGAGTTGATTGTAGTTCTTATGTTTGTACTATTGTAGAGTTTGTCCGATGCTATTTTTGCAGAGTCAAGTTTTGAAGCATTGTTGTGAATGGTTAATTTTCATTTTTTTCAGGGTAATTTTTGCTGTTATACTGATTATCATAATCGTTTTTGTTTTTTTTGCTCTGAGTGCAACTATAGTTGTTTTGATTGGTACATACTGAATCACGTAGAGCTTGCTGTAGCAGTTTGTGATTGCTATGCTGTTGCTTATCTCTTTTGCTTAGCTATATTCATACTTTGCATGTTGCTTGGACAGTCTCTGATTGGTTTGAGAAAAACACATTCAGGATTAGGAGCCCAATCGTTTTGTTTGAATACGACTCTGCTGAAGTCGAGAATAGCTGTCCATGAAATTGAGTGAACGGCAGAAATAAATACATAATGGTTATGCCTGTTTCATAAGGGTTTGATCAAGATTCCAGTTCATTGTGGAACGGTAAATTCAAATTTTTTGACGTAGGTGCCTGGCGATGCCTTTAGTTCATACAATCGTGCATGTGGACCGTCTTGGTCATTTTTGCCTAGTAGTTGTGTTGAAGCAGACTTTGGATGATTTAGACTGTCTTTTTTTCTAAAGCTTTTGAGTTTGAGAAGCTGCTTGTGCTCAAGGTTCAGGTTAGAATGGTACGAGTGATGTCAGAGCTGCTCCATGGTCTGCATTATTTATCATGAAAAAGTGCCTCTGCTTGAGTGTTACTGCACTGGACATGTGTTTGAAAGTCTCTTGGTGTGACACTTTTTGTTCTGCATTTTACCTTCTCTTAGTCTGAAGAATTGTGTGTTGAATTCTGATTCTAAAGGCAGAATTTTGATGCTGAGCTGTTGCTTAACCAGCTACGCTTGTCGCCTGTACCTCATAAGATTTTAATTTTGACTACAGTTGTTTGGAAGGAGTTGCTGTTGTTTTAGATAGAAGTTGCTTTTTGAGATTCTGTAGAAGTGAGTGCCTTTTACGATTGTGATTTATGTAAGAATTGTTTGTAAGAGCTGGATTTTGCTGAAAGTGTGTTGCCAAGTTTGCCAGGAAATTTCTATCTTTTTTGAAAAAGAAGGTTAATTATTAAGTAAAGACTAAAGATTTTTTGTGGCCATTTGGTTAATGATTTACTCTGAGTTTTGTGGTGCTCGTTGTTGGGTAGAAGTGATCCTCATTTTTGTTTTACGAGAGAACACGAAAGAAAGATAATCAGTGCATAGCCCCTTCACGCTTGCACCTATAAACAGTTTTTTGAAGATGTAGGTTTAGGCATTTTCCCACTACTATAATGCTTTAGATTTGTGTTCTGAACAAAAATTCTAGCATTTCAAACTCCTTTTGTGTTTTTACCTGTCAACATATATTTGGCCTCGTTTAAAATGTCTCAACGTATTTCTACACCAGGCGCGAAGGTCCTTAATCCCTGTTTTCTGGTCTTGTCCCTTTGCGGGTTCATCTCATATCTGTGCCTTTTGACACTGCTAAAAATGCCTTATGCGAATATGTCTGCTTAGATGCAATAACCTGTTGAAAGTATGTAGTTGATATGCATGAATGATAGAGGTCATTGCACTGAGTAGAGGTTGGTGAAATGATGCACATGAAGACATGTAGGAAGTAGACTATAAAGGAGATGGCTGGCATGAAGTTCTTCGGTTGTGCTGCAATATTCACACACATAAAGATCATGGCAGTGGAGCCTCTGAGTGGAGTATCTGACTTCAAGTTAAGCTTCCAAACGCTTTGAATGACCTTTGGTATGTACGCTATAGTCTGTGGTGTTAATCAAATTCAGCTTTAGAATAAGCTGCGTTAGCAATACCCGCTTCTGAACACATACTGTATTTTGAGAACATTATATGACGCACAACATGGACACCCCACTTGGACAACATAAACGCTACGTAGAAGGACAGACCTGGCTTCAACACGGAACCTGTAAAGTTCATTATTACCTCGCAGTTGGGACTTAAAGGGATCCTCCGATAAAAAGATAAATAAACGTTAAACAGCTTACCATCACATGAATAACACGAAAACGTTTCCATGTTCTTCTTGCACTATTTCTATAGAATCAGATTTTTCGTAGCCAAGCTTCTCCGAACTTTCCTTTCATCGGGAAAGAAGCTTCGCAAAATTGTGACGTCAGGATGTGAGTAAATCAAAATGGCCACTGTAGTAAAATTGCAGATTTAGCTGAATAGTCGGCACAATGTAAAATCCCTCACATATTTCTTAAGACGTTGTTGATAAGACTTTCCACTATCCAACTCGGAACGCCATGGTTCTCGTGTCAGCAGAAAACCACATCAAATAAGAATGGAAGCTGCCTGATGTGGCTTTATACTACCAGACTATTGCCAAAGTGCTATTGCAGCAAGCGCATTCCTGTAATTGCTCAACAGATCTCTTGATTTGCATTGCCATCGTATTTGAACTCTGCTCTGCATCTTCACTGCTTCACTTCCACTTTTTATCTTCCCTTCCAAGCCTGTAAAAAACACTTCATTCGTTTTCATTCCTCAAGTTTGGGATTCCCACTCTGTTGCAATTACCTAATTAATAGTTTAGAGCTTTCTTTCCAAAAAGGGAGTGTATAGCGAGTCCTAAAAAGTAAACTAGCTTGCTCATTAATTGGACCAGTTCACATTTGTAAAAGTGAATCTCCCGTAATGATTCCCCGAGTTACATAATTTTGTGCAGACAATAGTTCGGAGCAGAAATATTGTATTGTTCAAAACCTGAAGTTGCACCTCATTGCATCCACTCGGAATTATCATCAAACCAGTTGCGTTGCTTGAAGCATTGCACTATTCAGTTTCTGTATGACTGGGAGAGAGATGGCATTCGTCGTTGCAAGTGGTGTGTTAGAACTGTAAAAGTTCTGGGACTTCTCGAAGAATGACTGCAGCTTGTTGAGCGAAAGTGATCTTCGATTTGTGTAACAGGGATGGCGTGCATCTACTTCCATACTAACGTAAGTGCATTAATTACCATACAAAATTTAGTCCGCCATTCTGTGCCAGAAAAAAAAAGGAAGTCTCCATGGCCATTTTTGATCACTTTAGGAGGAGATTAGACATAGAGACTGTTATATTTTCCGGTTCTCTTGTTTTTAAGCAATCCTTGCCATAATTTTTTTCAATTGTTTCCTTTAATGGAAATCCCTTTTTATGCTTTTTGTGTAATTTTTTTATAAGATTTTTGCTCCAACTCTGCTATTTCATGGTTATCTTGTGTAAAATTTTGTTTTTCATTTGATCTATTGTTCTAAAACGTTTTACCTGTTTGTGTATTTCCAGTTTTATTTTGTTTCTCATTGAGGCTTTAGTGTGTTTCTTTTCTTAGTTTCTTTTCTCAGCTTCTTTGGTGTATGATTCAGGTCCATTAGTCCTGTGCCCCTACACTGCCTCGTAGGACCTTCTCCACTAAAGCAGAATAGAAAGGCTGTGACTGTTTAGTCCAGATCTAGTAGTTATATGTACAGTATCATAATTGATTCTTTCTGTTCAAGCCCCAGCTCTTGGAGGACTGTGTAACAATTTCACCACAATGTGCCTTGGTAACATCTGCCTGGTGTATTAGTGCAAAGAAATAAGATGAAGTTAACTACATTACTCTCAATCCATTTTGTTTCCAGCTGGCTAAAATCCCCTTATCTGCGCATACGTGGTGTATTCATGGTTTCTACCTAAACAGTGTTGTGGTTCTTTACTGTAGTTTCCTTAACAACAGGTGTTCTGTGGTGTATGTTTAATCACATGTTTCTGTTTGACGTAGAAATTGATAGGGAACTTCGTTTAGAACGTACTATTATTGCACAAAGGGATACGAAAATATGTTTGGTTCATAAGGTTTTTCCATTACCTTGATGGTGGTTTTGTGTGATCATTCAGGCTGTTGTTAGTTTTTGGTTCTTTAGTGACATTACTTGGGGACCATCTCTTCTAAATATGCTACTTTTGTCTACTGGTAGTTTTGTGTCAATCTCATGAGGTAACATCGATGTTAGGAAGTACATTATACTCCAGTGAAGTACAATACCACTGAAATGCTCTATTTTACATTACGTAACGATTATTTATTCGCAAAATGCTTTAACTGTTGCCTGCCTTTGAATGTGCTTGTATCCTCTGAAATAAATTTGTTGGTTTTACAGTCGCAGCCCTATCTACTGCAAACTCTGGAAGTAAATAGCATGGTAAACAGCACTATGTTTTATGGTCCTCTTTTGCTCTTGTGGTTTGGGAAAATTTGTTTACAATAGCTATAATGAGCTTTGTCTGGTGGATTTCTACTGCTGTCTGCAATGTTCAACTGACTGTAAACCTGGTGGAGGCATTTTCCTGAAACGAAGTTGAGACAAGTGATTTAGCTGATGTAACCAAGAAATACAAGAGAATTGTCTGGTCTAGAATTTGTTAAACATAAATTGGTATTAGTTTTTCTTTATAGTTTTTTGATTATGCTGTTCAATTAGTCTGAATTCATTCTTTGGGAGGGAAAGTGTTGCTTTTTTTTGGAAAACGATTTTTATCATACTGCTTCAGTTTTGTCTTCGGTTTCTGTTGCACATGTAGTCACTGCTTTCATGTACCTTCAAATTATGAGTTTTCGTAGATTTGCTATATTGGTCAAATTTATATTAAAATGAATAGTATGCAAACTGAAGCTCCTTTGCCTAGTTAAAGAGTTGCTCCAAGGGTGGTGAGTCATACAAGTCTTATAAATTTTAAATTTTACAATCCTGGAATGTTACCCAGGACAAATGCCATTTTCTTTTATGGCAACAACATATCCCTTTAACGCTATTCAGGCGGGGCTTTTTCAACTGGTTTATGACCAGGGATGGGGCGGATTATGCCACCCTTCGAAAAGTATATAGGGTATGAAACTGATACAGAATCTAAAAAAATCTATCAGGAGTAGAATAAACATGAAAATGGGACTTTCCAAGTCCCTATAGTTGTCTCAATCAAGAATCTCGTAAGGTACACTTTTCAGGATGGGTCAAATTTGCATGATTTTGCTGCAGAATCGTGCAGGAAGCATTTTGCAATCTGCAATTGCCCTTCAAATAGTTCCATGCTAATGAAACTTACACATCTTTTAACCTTATTTCATAGGAGTGAAATGAATTAGTAAAAATGGTGTTTCCAGGTTCTATATTTCAAGTGCAGCAAGAGGTACCTCTGGAATTTTTGGAGAATTTTTGGTGTTTTTTTTCCAAATTGTCCTAGAAATATCTTCATTGTGCAAAATCGACTGAAAACCCAATAACGAAACGTAGCCTATCTTATTCAGTATTAAAAAGTAGGAAAACCTCTAAGAACTGGTTTAAAACATACAGAGGGGAAAATTCTATATTGATGGAAGTACAAAAATAGGGGAATCTGCCTCCCCCGGCCTGAATAGGGTTAGTTATGGTACGTAACACGTATGAAAGGGAAGGATCCAATAGAACTGATAGAATCGTTGAAATCTTGAGCCAAGTGACTGGATTGCCACTAGGGCTCTAAATCTAAACTTTTTTGGCCATGGGCACTACCAGACGAAATCTGTCTTCATCTTAATGCTCAATTTTTGAGTTATCCACCCCTAAATTCACATCCTGTTCAAACCCTTGTAATCTCAATTTTCCAAAAAGGATAAATAGTTTTAGATGAAGATTTAGTCATAAAAGTATGCAGCCCATATTGTGGTTGTTTTTACGTTAGATAGAACTAGTTTTGCTCAAAATGTTGACGTTTATTTTCAGACCTGTATTGGATACTGCTACAACATTAGAAAGACATAGACCGTAACAGCAACCAAAATCTTGGTTCATAGGCAGGAACCAGCAGCTGAAAGAGATCAAGGTATTTCAGACAGAAGTCTTAACACTAAATGAGCCCGGGCTTTTTAGGCTCCACTGTGGCTGAAGGGTGGGTGTGGGGGTTGGGGGCTAAAAGTGCCTGCGAAGTTTGAAATGGCATAAAATCTGCTGTTCAGGAGATAAACGGATGGGGTTTGTTTTGCTAAAAAGGTTTTATGCTCAACAATTTTTGAAAAGCACAGCTATGCCTGCAGCGAATCATGAAATTTTAGATACTTTTGAAATTAAAAATCTGGATACAGACTACGTCAAGAAAGTCTTAGTAATAAATCTGTGTTCTGTGTGTACAATTTTGCAACTGTAAGATTGTATTTCATATCTCTGATGTTGGGTTAGAGGCATACAGTAGTGACCAACTAGATTGGAAAATGCTGGTAAGAATTTTGGAGGTTTGATTGTCTGTCACAAATCGTGATAATGGTCATTTCCTTGATGCCAGAAATGGAACGAGCAGGGAAACTTAGTCACAGTGCTAAAGTTGTGTTTACCTATACCTATACCTATTCTTTTAATTGTCAATCACTTGTGGTGCTGAGGATTAAGTTGTTCATGCCTTCACGCATGCGCATTTAATCTATTGGAACACATGTCACCTCATTCTTGTTCTTCAATCTTCTGCCAACCAAATAGGTAGCGCTGTTTTCCATCATGGCAACTGCCCCATTAAGTATGGACACAAAGGACATTCACGGTTTTCTCTGGTCTATGCCGGTTTCTGATGGACAAATTTGCGGAACTTGTTGAACAGGCCCGATGTCCATTCCGCTCAGTCTCTCGTCTCTGGAAGGGAGAGAGAAACATTCTATGCAGCAGAATAATGCAGGCTGGTATGATTTGTGCGAAAAATCAACGGAAAAGTTCGCAACCGATAACAAAGTTCCGGCCGAGTGACGAAAAGATCTTTCACCCGGGCGCTGGATAGGAAACGAAATACTTTTTTCCTCTGGCCTCGCTTTCTGGGTAGTAGCCAAAGCATGCTATGTAGTAATTGAGGTAGCAAGTAGAGTAGACAATACACTTTTCTGTATAAATGTACATTGATACAAAAGCAGATGGGCGTATCTTAGACTTTCCTATAGATTGAACAGGGTTTGCTTGTACCTAGCAGGCCTAAGACTTTGTGTTTTGTCACAAAAAAGCTGAAAATGATAAGCATTCCTTTATGCTTGGCAGTGTTTGGAGGAAGGAAGAGTTTTTTTGTTGTTATTTGAGTGTGAATGCTTCTGTGTTTAAAAGAAAGAGTAAGCTTTATGGTGGAGTGATTGAATAGATGTCGTGTTTGAAGAGAGAAAGAGTGAAGCAGAAATCTTAGACTATGATACCTGTTACTTATGGTGGCTGATAGTGCAGCTTGGATCACACTTTAAAGATGTTGAGTGCTGTCTCTCTACAAGTTCCGATCCAGAGTAGGAGCAACAGCTTATGGAGCGTTCAAAGTGCTCCCATGTATGTATGCAAGATTCTTTCATCATAGGGCTATTCACTACAACTGTGTGTATTATGATAATGGTATTGTTTATTGTCTTCCTAGTGACTTTTTTTCCCTTACACTAATGGATGTGGGCGTTAGTGTTGCTAGGCCTTATGACTTTTTTTTCGTGTAATTGTTTTTGGGAAAAGTTGCAGAATTTAACAAGATTTGCAACCGAATGATATATTCTAATGTTGGGTGGAGGACTCTCCTGGCACTATTGCCATCCGTGACAAATAAATAAATGAATGAATTGTTTGGTCTCAAAGCTTTGAACTGAAACAAGAAATTACTGAAAAGTACGTGTAAAACTGCACACAGACTATCGAACTGTGATGGGGATTACAAGGATCTATAGCGCTCTGTGTTGTGCTCCTCAACATCCTTGTTATATCTTCTTCTGGACTAACCATGACTTGTGCAATGAAATGTTATGTGAACAAAATATGAAGGTGTACTGCAGCGACTAACCTGGATATTGTCAATCTGTAAATCTTACTGTGGATTTTTGAATTCCTTTCCCTCAAATCAAATTCACATGGGAACTGCTTGGTGCGAAAATTAAGTGACTGTGGTACATAGAAACACCACGCAGTTCATTGATGTCATCCTGTTAAGGATACTGCAAAGGCTCGGAATGGTGCTTCATTCAAGAGCATGTAAATTAGATTCAACAAAGTTTCCAAGAAGTCATATGATGTTCAATGCATCAATGGAGGGCACTTGTATCATATCCTGCAGTTTTTGAGATAAATTGCCACCTGCTGCCTGTAAACAAAAGGAATATTTGAAATCTTGGTTATACATAGCCCTTGGCAGAGCTCTAAGTCCCCATGTGCTCAATATTTTTTCACCAAACCAATTTTAAGTGAGACGTACATGTTATACCCCCAAAACGGTGTCGGCATTTTTCAAGATTTTTTTCCGATTAGAAGTTATGGCTCGAAACGGGAAATTTTATTATGAAATCACTAGATTTCAACTTAAATTGTTCATAACTTTCGATCAAGTCAAAAACAATGAAAACGCCGACGCCGTTTCGTAGAGTCTGTTGACATCTTTCGATTGATGTATAATTTGTACACTAAAAGTGAACTGGGGGTGACTCAGAGCTTCTTAAACACCGAAAATTTCGTTTTTTCTTACTCTTGTTTACAGCTGCGCAGCAGGTGGCAAACAGGTGGTTTGTTAGAGCGCATTTTTTTCAAGAGCTTGCCACCTGACCAGATTAGCAGGTGTCATAAATGAAAACATCGAAAAGCCTTTAAAATACATGTAACGTGTGACTAAACATTATCAACTGTTATGACTTCTGAGGGTTTGCAGTATCCTGAAGAGAATGACTTGTGAGCAATGCAACTTTGTTTGTCGCAAGAGCGTATTGAAAGCATTGCAAAACCAAGCACTTGAATCCTTTTGTTATTTATCATGCCCCTTCTTGTATGAAAAGATTGTATCAATTTTCATTTACTCTTCTGAAATTTGGTGAACCTGTGTGTTACTGCCTCCAAGGATTATTGGGAGCATGTTTTTGCCACTGTGTGGATTTCATTGTTATGCACAGCACATTCGCATCCAAGATACTGCTCCCATCAAAAGAACAGCTACTGTAAGTATCGTCACAATTTTGTTGCTGCCCACACTCCATAGCAATCACCTACCAGCAATGACTGCTATGCAATGTGAGCAGTAGCAAAATTGTGAAATACCTGCTAGCTTTTCTTATTCATTCAATGGGTCAGCAAGAGGTTCGTATATGGAAGATGATCACATGATTTTTGTTGGCTAATCATTTATAGGCCCCATTATATGGTACATTATTTTAATGCCATCATAACCTCCTAGGGTCTGTTAGCTTGGCTGCTGAAATGCATTCCTTTCTTCTTTGTCTTTCTGCCTGATGGCAACTCTTGTATTTTCTTTGAATCGTAATACGTCTTGCACTAACTGATCTTCATTTTTGTTTTAGATTTGGATTTTTCACGTAATTGCTTTTACGAAAGAAATGTAAACATTGTTTTTGAAATTGCTTCTGAATCCATGATGATCCAATAATAAAACTGGAACTATCTGTTATTGCAAAGCAACAAAAGAGTTGAATGTGATAGTGGAAACTGTTGCTATTGTTGTATTTTGTTCTTTCATTCGCATGCAGGATGAAAACAGAGACTGATAATTTTTTTAATTAGTCGGTGCAAACGAAATTTAGAGTGCAGCTGCTTCATCCATGCTGGTTGCATTCTTAAGAAAGATGTTATAAGTTTGCATTCGGTCTCATGTATGATCTATGTAAGGAAGAGGCGGAAATTCTGGAGAATTATTTCAGCAGATGTGACAAAGTTTATGCTTGTTGATTGTGCTGGATTCAGGAATCTGTTCTTGTTTATTTTTATCATCAGACAAAGAAACAGAACTAAGCTTATCATGACTCCTACTGAAACAAAGTAAACAGAAAGCCTAAATTATTACATTAGCATCTGTATTAGATCGCAAGAAAACGTCCGTAATTCTGAAAGATCCAGCTAAAGTGCACTTTTTCTGTAGTAGCTCTTTTTAGTACATCTCGACTCAGCTTGCCTTGCTTGTTTTCTCTGCATTTTAAATACCATCCACTGAAAGGATGCAAATTACGGTGTTGTTCCATGAGGACACAGCTGCAAACAATTTTTATGAGTTGTGCATAAATTTTTACATGCTTGTACCTGCTCAGGAAATATCTTGAGAAGATGCCTCCAGCTGATTCATATTCAAGTGGTCCGATAATTTGTTTCTTGTACTTTGTCTGTCACTAGTGATTTGTTGACATGCCAATTTCAACTTTGTCCTAAATAACATTGATCTAAGAATTTTTTGTCAAGACTTTCCCAATGGCCGAAGATTGACACAGTACTGCTGGGACACGATTGTTAGTAGCTGCTCTTTAACAGTAAGGTCATTTGGTCTAGTAGCGATATTGAAAATTGCCCCCAAAACCTGGGGAAACTCCAAATCTGCCAAAGCAATGTGCAGGCAGGGAAATAGCCCTAAATGATGTTCACAGCTCATATCCCTGCATTTCATGTTTTTTTTTTTAGTTTTAGCTAAAAAATTGCATAAAATGTGCCTTACCACCTGCTATATATTTTGACAATTTTTAGTGCGACAATATCCCAATTTCCCAAAAAAATATGATGATTCTAATGGTAGCAACATGATTAATGTTCTGAAAAGTCACCAATTTCCCTGTCCAGACATGAAAAAAGCTGATGGGGGTGGGGGCTCTGCTAGGATGAGAGCATATATTTATGTGAATATATAATATATTTGTTTTTTCCTTGGATATGTCAAACGGAGTGCAATTTCTATGCGCATGAAATAAAATTATTGAGTCTCGAAAGCCTGAAACAACGAAGTTTGTTACGTTCCCTCTGTAATAACCTTGCTTGGTTGGCCTAGGGGTTAATAAAAATCACTTAGAATTACTTTCTTTACACCTGCAGAATACGGAAGGTATTCAAACTAAGCAGGATGGGGGGCAGATTTTTACTGGGGGACTGCAAAAAATATGGTATGGGTGTTCAAAATTTCTTAGGACCACCTGAAATGGAATACCCAAATATTGACTTGCACTCTGCATTTTGTGAGAACAATTTTTTTAGAATGCAAGCATCAGTCATCAAAGTAACTGATTTGTGTTGTGAGCATTGTTATGAAGGCTGTCAGAATGAGAAACAGCGAGATTATGCTTGGTTTTGTTTTGGAAGCTAACAGTATCCTAGTGATGAGCCCTTCTCTTACAAGCGGTCAATTTGCGATTCCGTAGCAATATTTATGAACAAGACTTAAGAGCAATTACATCTCTTGA
This sequence comes from Scolionema suvaense, assembly GCA_027575255.1. Taxonomy (NCBI): domain Eukaryota; kingdom Metazoa; phylum Cnidaria; class Hydrozoa; order Limnomedusae; family Olindiidae; genus Scolionema; species Scolionema suvaense. The sequence goes on along the minus strand of JAOBRC010133344.1, from coordinate 9,963 downwards.
GGCTGAGACCTTGCATCAGACACCACTCAGCATACAATTGAATGAACAGTAGCTCAAATTTTTTTTTCAAGCCCATGGCATTAGTTCTGTCTTTCTTCAAATGGATTTCATATAGTCATAATGCCAAATTTATAGCGTAGTATACTTTCTCTGGCACTTCAAAACACTCGATCACACTTATCAAGTGAAGTCTTACATATTAAATGAGCCACATATCATGAACATGTAGACGACTAGGGGATTAGTGCCTACATTTTGATTGTTCCCCCCCCCCCACCCGATTATGCAGCAGGTATGCACAACTTCAGTGCTGAGAATGAATTCTTGTACTCAACAAGCGAAAACTTTGCTTTCTAATTGCAGCATTCCTATTGAATCTACGACTGTGAAATTCGGGTGGGGGAGCTCGGAATGCATTGTACCACACAATAATGCTTAACCCTGTTCCATATGGGAGGGTGGTTGGGGGTGGGGGTTGATTCCGCCTACGCCTTGCTTTTTTTAGGCTTTTAGTTATGGGAGTTTACGCATATCCTGGCCAAATTTGGTACAATTTGGTTCACCTGGTCACAATGATATCAGCCTTTGTCACTTGACATGCGACTAATTATCTGCATTTTCAACACAAGCTCTATAAAATAACTGAAAAATTAAAAAGTTTGGGGACTTTAAGCCTATTTTTAGTCATTTAGGGCCCATTGGAATGTAAGACAACCAAAATCGCGTTAAACTAATTAACTATGCAATTTTTTTAAATTTGGCATAATTAGGCATCCACTTCTAATTATGATGACATTACTGAATAATTAATGAGGCTGTATAAATCATGATGACGTCAAATTGTTAATTACATGTTGGTCTATCACCATACCAAGTTTGGTGTTCATAGCTATAGCCAATCTGGAAATAATAGGGGGATGGAATCAACCCCCTCCATACGTACAAAGGCCAAACTGACCCCATACAGAATAGGGTTAATAATGTTCTGAGAATCTGTTCCTTTAATTTTCATTTGTGCTACGGCTGCAGAGACAATACAACTGCCAATTACTAGGGAGTCATGAGCACGCATTGTGCGTTTTACTTCTTGCTGACTGATGCTTTCCAACTGACTGGCTCAAGCTCCTGAATTTTATATCATATCATACTATTATGTTACATTCATATAACTGAAAATTAGCATAGAGGCTTTTCATTTCAATGATACCGACAAGATTTCAGTTCTGTGTATATGCTCCAATAGTCGGTAAACAAAGACCAATTGACGTTTTAAAGCAATATTCCAGTCTGAAATGATTTTTGGCGTGGTAATGGAGCCTTCAAAAACATGACAGAAGCTTTTTCTGTCATGAAAAAAGCTGTTGTAGTTCCGGAGATATCTTCTTTCAAAGTTATGGAGAGTTTTGGCTTGCTACCATTTTGCTTCTGAACAGTAATTATGCATGACATAGGGTCAGACCAAGTGGAATTATCAAATCTTACTTCTTAAATTGCTAGTCATTGAACTGATGTGTGAATCTAAATTTTGTTCAATCTCAAAGAGGCATGTAATATGTTGCTCATATAGCATTAAAAGGAATCCTTTTAGTATTCAGTTACTAAGGAAGACCATAGACCTCAGAAACGGTCTTATATGACGTCACTGATGAGCGAAATTGAGAATCATAGAAGCAGAGCAAAATATCAAACTTTAACGTCACATTGCAAAAGAACCGCTGAAGCTTTTTCGCTCAAATAAAAACCAGCGTTCATGTTTTTCAAGCATCTACCACCATGTGAAATTTGGTTTTAGAGCGGTATATTGCTTTAACTTGTTGCTGTTAATGCCGAACTTTAGTAGTTACTTGCTAATGATGAAATAGTGAACATAATGGACAATATTCTTGTGCTTTATCTGTGTAAAACAATGTAATTCTTAGTTGTGCTGAATTTCATCTTGCAGTTGCTTGGACTGTGATGTCATGGACTTGGAATCGAAGATTTCATTACCTGAGGCTGAAATATATGATACAGATGCTGATATCATAGCAAGTAAAAATGTTGCGAAAAAGAAGTCTTATGTCGAAAATCCGTAAGTTTTCATTGATTGTGATGCTGTGCACACTTGTTTTGTTTATTTTTGTGCTATTACTCTTCAAGATTGACCAAGTGTTGCATTTAAGTGGAAGACCACAAAGAGAAGGTTTGTAGTTTGGTTTAGTGGAATGGTGGTGCTCATCTAGATAGCAAAGTGTCAAAATGCTGTCTGCAAGTGTTGAACTATTTGAGACATTTTGATGAGAATGCTGATGTGAGTGAATCTTAGCAGTGTTCTTTATAGGTACAATATGCGTTGCACAGAAGATGCTCAATTTAGTGGCTATTTGGCTGGCTGGCCATAAACATAATACAATAAAGAGCCGGACTGATTCGATGTACGCCAAAATTGGGTTAAGTTATCTGTTGAAAAATACTGCCATTTAGTCGCATGAATTACAGACATTTTTTCAATTTTAAAAAGCATCTATGATATATGTCCAATACTTTTTGAACAGTGTTGGCAGAAACAGAAGTATAGCAAACCGCAGAGTTCTTTTGATCTTGGTAAGAAAGATTTATGTTTCTTTAGGTTAACCCTACGAAGGCTGGGCTTTTTGGACGTTAAGGGGCCTGGTGGGCCCGCCCCTATAAAATCTATTACCATAAGTCTTGAAACTTGGTACAGTGTTAGATATCTTCGACACACATCACTTGTGCTGATCAAATACATTAATTAGGCATAATTAATTATGGAATTCTAGTTAATTATGCGTGATGCGTTAGCTTTTTAACCCAGATTTATTTAAATTCGGATTTTGGTTTCCAGACTCTACCGAATTGAACAAAGTTCTCTGGCATCAAACCTTGTCTCACAATACCTATTTATGATTGATGCATTGATATTTTGCCATTTAACAACGTTTATCTGCAAGTTTCATTATTTTTTGGCATTGGCACCTGTCAAAAAATGATGATGTCACGCCTAAAATTAGTATCAGACTGCAATTTTTTGTATTTGCTGAAGTCCTTAATAAATTTTAGGACTAGTCACCAAGCTTCAAGGTAACAGCATAACTATACTTCTTGAGATATTAAACAAAGTTCAAAGGCACGGGCCTACAAGGCCCCCTCAACCTTTGTAGGGTTAAAGGGCTATGTCTTATAATGACAGATGTTAAAGAAACTCCAGGGCATCCAATAATTTTTCAGAGTACTCAGTTCTGTACATTTGGACTTTTTGCTTTACGGGCGTTGAGATGGCCTAGAAATGCTTGAGAGGGATGTTCGGAGATGTATCTTTACTATCCTGAGCAGTGGTTAAACCCTCTCTCATTATATGAGTCAATTTTCCACATTATGAAAGTTCTTGATATGGAGGGGGAGAATTATTTTTCATTCTATGGGGATGCAATTGGTGTCTTCTCAATGTTGTTTACATAAAAGAGATAAAATGCTTTCAGACAACGCAGAGCTTTTCTGGCTGCATGTCACACACACAGTTTTGCTCTGTTATGTGTTACCCTATTGTCACAAGTGTATAGGGACAGTGCCTATAACAAGGCCTATTAAAGCATGCAAGGCTTTTACGCATGTGCTTTTATTCATTGGCCTTTTATTTATTGACCAATTTTGAAAGCTCAGTATCAAGGAACTTTCCAGGGAGCTGGAGCTTCAAAATCCTAATGCAGCGTTAAACATGTCAAAGTCAAACAAGAAGTCAGTCAAATTCCACAAGAAATTTTAACAAGGTATGCCCTACTACTTTGCTGGTTGGAGCAACCGTATCTTGTAGCGTTAAAAAAAATTGGAAAACACCCTTGAAGCTGCACTTAAAAAATTTAAGGTAAAGCAATATTAGTGCTCCGCTGAGGGCTGGCTCTCACTAAGTCGACTATTCACTTGGCCTTGAAATTTGCAGGAGAATTAGTGAAGGCCCATATAATTATGAACATCAGCCATCATTTTGCATGGAATGGTGCTCTCATTTGCAAGCCTCGAATGTTAAAGACGCATGACTTCTGCGAAGTCACTAGAAGTACCAGCATTGATTTGCCAGTTTTGACTCTGATATATGGGCATGCTTTTGACAATGTAATGGTGTTGGTCGTATTTTTGCTTCAGGTGTAGGAAATAATATTTACAGAGAGCATGTTCAAAATGCCATTGTCTTACTGGTTCTGAAGGCCAAACTATAATAGTGATGGTTATAAGTTGTGACATAGGTAACATGGTTGAGGAAGTTTGTGGTTACATTAAGAGCATATTGCTTTGAAGTAAATTGAGGAATGCAAAATTCATTACTTTATTCTACAATATAGTCTGACGTCGTAGTGCTTGATGAAGGTTATGTTTTTCAGAATCCCATTGACTTGTGGATTTTGTGTGAATGCAAGGAACAAAATGAATTTTTGATATCTACTAAGGAGCCTATTGCTCCTCAAGCTGTCTACTGGCGTTCATGCTTTGTTGTGTTGTAGCACTATGGTAAACCTTATTCTTAGGATGTACTGATGTTGCATTTATTGTCGTCCTGTAGGGAAATCGATAAAGTTTTAATAATTAACATTGTCAAGTTTTCGTACTGTGACGAGAAAAATTTTATCTTCATGTGCATGCTTTTTCTTAACTTTCTTCTGCTTTATTAATTTATTGATGTAATCGTTAGTAATTTTATATGAGTTGTGGTATGTTAATGTTGAAGTGGCTAATATTTCCATTCGTTAGTTACTCTGTTTTGTGTCAATGTTTGTTCTTGTGTTGGACATCTGTCTCCATGTGGTAACTGTTCATTCAGTGTTGAAGGTCTGCTCAATTATAATTCAGAAATCATTGTTTTTCACTTTTTGCTGCATGGTTCTTCGCATTGTTTCGTTTTTCATAGCCATTGTACAATCATTCATGTTAGAGTCCAACATTTTTCATCAATTTACCTTTTTACAAAAACTCATCATCATTCAATGCATGGCAGGATGGTCAGAGTACATACAAATGAATGCTTCAACGGCAAAAGCAATGGCTTCATGTAATTATCAATTTTGAAATCAAGAAGTAATTAAATCTGAAGTGGAGCAGTGAAGCTCTCATTGGGGATTAATGTAGTTCATTCAAATGGATTATGTGTGGTTTAAGTGAGCTATTTGTACTAAAGTACTTTTGAAAACAATAAAACTCGACAAGCCTTGCCATTAGAAAATGAAACATTTTTCTTTAAAATGAAATATATTTCATTCTGGTTGACAAGCCAATAAAATAAAATGTCAATCAAAAGTAGCCAACTAATCCAGTGCCCACTGCATTGCAACGCTTGTCTACATGGCAAGCCCCAGCCACACTGGGAACCAGGCTTAGAACAATATTCTCCTTCGAGGATGTGAGGCACCATTAGAGAGAATGTACGGTGGCCATGCCATGTTTCATCGTGTCATGATGGGGAAAAAGGTCTATTGATATATGGACCTTTTCGCAAATCGTCATCATACGATGCATTGTGGGAAGGCCAGGGGGCAAATCTCATTAAGAGGGTAGCTGACGACCCCAAATGGGATTATTTTATTGCCCTGAGAGCAGATAATAGTAACTGCCTGCTGACAGCAAAACTGGCCATAGTGTAGTAACATAAGGCCATTTGCTTTTGTTACTGTAACATTAATGTTAATGTGCCCTCTGGCCATCCCACAAAGCATTGCATCATAATGATTTTTACTAAAGGTCTATGGGTGATTAGTTGTGGTGACGTTGTGTCACCCAGAATCTATAGACTCAGACTTCCCATTAGATCTTTTCATTGAACAGAACTACAGAACTAAGAGACCTTTTCGCAAATCGTCATGACACATTGCATTGTGGGGTGGCCAGGGGGCAAATTTCATTAAGATTGTATAGCTGACGACTCATAAGGGGATTATTTACTGCCCTCAGAACAGACATAATTGCCTGCTGACCGCAAAATTGGTAATAACGTAAGACCGCTTTTTTTGTCACTGTAACATTAAATTTTAATGTGCCCCTGGCCATCCCACAACGCATTGCATGACGACGATTTGCGAAAAGGTCTATTGAATTGTTACTGTAGTAATGTTTGTTTATTACTTCAGTCTGAGAATAATGACTTCTGTTTTAAAGAGAAAATAAGTGTCATACGATTATTGCAGTTGGTGATACTCAAAGAGAAGTGTGAGGAATTCCTGAAAACTGGGGAGATGTCAGGAGGTGTGGCCATTTTACACAAAGGATGGAAATATTTATCATTAATCAGTTACAACTGAGAGCAAACACTATAGAGGCAAAGAGTGGAAGATGGCTGCATTCCACCACAAAGTCTCCTTGCATATTGTACAATAATATGCAATGTGGGTAAATTGTTTGTCAGAGAGTTGCCTGGTCATAAGTTTAATAGTGTGATGATGTTGGAGTTTTCAGATAACTTTTTTTTTAAGAATTGCTAAATCCAAAACTTTATCCTAATTGACGCTCTCTCCTGACCCAAAAATGGTTCAAATACATAGGTTATCATGGATCAACAAATTAGTTTTGCTGTTCTGACCCAAACGGTATTCAGAAAATGAAAGCAAAGTTGTTCGGCACTTCGTCAAAATAATCTTCAAGCAAATAATCGTGTCAGTGAGTGCAGAAATCAAACTTATGTTAACGTTAGAAGATGAATTCTCGCTGGGGGATATGCAAATCAGTTTTATGCGTTTCGTTGTATTTGTTTCCAGCATGCTGTCTAGTGTCATGCGTCTTCCATTTATCATAATTGAAGCTGTCTCCTCCATTCTCGCAGGATTTCATCTTTTCTCGCTCCATGCTCTAATGATGAAATGGAAAAATTGTTAATCAGAGGATGGTGTTTATAAAGCTTTTCCTGTCTTTACTTGCAAATAGAAATGCACATGCCGATGCAGAGCCCTAGCTGGCAGACATTCAATTATTTATGGAAGTATAGCCTCTGCTACAAGCTCATTTCACATGCTAAAATGGATGGAAGGGAGTGAATTTGATTGTGCTCCGCTCAGTTAAATCTCTTTTTTCCTATAAAATCATTGAGATGCTCATCCTTTTCTGCAGGAAATGAGTTGTTGGGATCATTTGCTTGGAAGTAGAATCCTTCTGAGAGAAACCAAAAGGATTGTTTTGGTTACTTTGGTAACTGATATTTTTCTTGTTGCTTATTGAATGAGCTGTCTTCCAATCAATCAATGCAGCTGCGTTATAAACTTAGACTTGGCTGGGTCTGCAGATAGATTAATGCATGGTTATGATGCAAGTTTTTGCTGTAGTTGTGGTTATTTTGCTATTGCAAATAAGTGTCCTGATTTTTAGTTTAGCTGAGAAATTGACAGAGTTTTGTGATGTGAAGGTTCTTGAGTGGGTATCGATTTTCTTGATTGGGTGTCGATTTGTTGAATTAACAGTTCCACGCCTTTCTAAGCTGGTATTTCCCATTATTCGGGAAATTCGGTTCTTTTGAATGTTCATGCATACTGCGTAGGATTATTAATGACCTGTGTGCATTTTCCGTTGTGGAGGAGGATGCCCTTTTGTATCCACAGGAGGCCTGGGGGTGTCGCCTCTGCGGCAAATGGATCACATGTAACCGATCTCGCCTTTTTAAATTATTGATTTACTCTGCATTTCACCGAACTAAAAATATTGCAGCTCCTTCAATGGAAAATCTATTTACTGGCTTCCTCCTGAGAAAAGTGGTCCTGAAGCTGCTTGGATAAGAATCCTCTTTGGTTGCATTTATTTCCTATATTTTACCCCAAGGTAGTTGATTTTTGTGGAATTAATTATTGCAAACCTAATTTTTGCGAATTTGGGTACTTGTAACAAATTAATTCCACAAATGTATCAAATCGGCCGTTCGCAAAATTAGTTCCACAAAAGTAATCTAAATATCAGAAAAAGAAGAACAAGGAGATGAGAAGAAGGAAAGACCGGCAAATGGTCACTGTTTCAGGCCTTAAATTTTCACGAACTCTTCCCTTAATTAGGCACATTAGCAAAGATCAGTGCCACAGAATTCATCCAAATAATATGCGGTCTGCGAAAATTAGCTCTGTAAATTATTTCAGACTTGTCCGTTCAGTCTCAAAAAATAGTTCTGCAGAAATCAATTGCCCCAAAATAAATTGCCTTAGCGTAATGAATCAAGGCACCTCTCAAGCAAGCGTTCTATGTCCTTAAACAAGGCATGAATGCGTTTGTGGCTTGGTAAATTTTCATCTATAGAATTTTTTAAATGCTGAAAATCCTACTTTAGCTGCCTCTAACACAGTGTAAAGCTGTTCTATTGGCATGTTGTACCGAGAACTAATTGTCGACACTGAGCATCGGAACTTTGTGGTTGTGTTGTCTTTTTGAGGGCTCCAACACTAGCCAGGCAGATCTGTGGAAGAAGTGTGCTCTTTGTGCTAAAAGCATCCAATTTGGTTCAGATAACTTTTAACATGCTGATTTAATTTTTCAGTGAGGACACTTTGTAAAGCTTCTCTTTTTAGTTATAGGGGGTTATTTGCAGACTGACCAGAGGGTCATTTTTTCATGTGATGATAATTTGGCAGGCTTCTTGAATTGTCCCAACAATCTAAGAACTCGTCAAACTTATGAATTTGGTTTTATGGTGACTTAACAAAGCCGTAACAAAGTTAACTGTAGTCTGCAAAATATTCATTGTGCGTTTTACAGACCAGTCTGCTTCAACCTGTTTTGAATCATCCATTTGAGGGAGCTTTTGTTTTTGCTGAGCAGATTACACTGTAGCTGAATTATGCTTAAGTTTTTCTGTTGTTGCTGTCGTTTTTCAGTTTCCTGAGTGTGTAACTGTGCCACCTTATTTTCTGATATTGAGTTGATCTCTGTCATTGCTGTTGTCGGTACCATAATTTTTGAGCGTTGTAAAAGGTTTGTATGTTGCGTGCTTCTTCCAGCAAAGAACCAACGTTTATGGTTCCTGACATTTTCATAGCAACATCAGTAGTCCTGCCTGGAATCGCACCTTTAATCCTTTAACCCTATTCTGCTTGCAGGTGGGTAAAAATTACCCCCCAAAATGCTTTTTGGCCGTTATGAAAAATTGAGTCAGGCGGAAGCAAAACTGAAACCAGATTCTCCATTCCTCTATACTTGAGCCTGCTACTCATAACAGTGTAGAGGAAAGGAACTTCTTTCCCGCACAGGAGACAGCTACTTAATGGAAGCATCTGGCTCCAGGTTGGTGGAAGCCTGCCATTTTTATTCAGTAAACTAAGTCTATCAGTACTCGTTGCTGCCAAAGTTCATTAATATAGCGTGCTTGGTTCCTGAGATAATATATGCAACTTATGTGTACGCTGATTGGTGAAATCATGCAATTTCCATGTTATGAATTTATTGTGGGAAACAAGGACCCTGTAGAAGTGGTCATGCTAAAAAAACCGTAATCATCCGAGGTTTGATCCCGTAACGTAACTGTGAAAAGGTGCATTGTGCTGACCTAGCAGGTCAAATGAATGGGTTTTAGAAAGTTCGCATTGATTGCTATGTACATGCAAAGTTTCAGAGTTGTATCTATATTCGTTCTCCTTTCAGGTGGGTCAGAGGCCTAGGCGGAATAGGGTTAAATATGATTGGGAGATTGCTTTGTCGCCATTGATATATTTTGTTGTATTGAGCAGGTGTTGCACAGTTCATTGATAAAGATGATGGGTTGGTTCAGCAAACCATAGTGAGATCTATTATCAAAATTTTTTGCTAATCTGCTTATGCCACTGAAACAGCATTTCACCTGAAAAAGCTTAACGAACGCACGCATTGTGTTGATATTTTCCACTCGGCAGATCAATTTATCTGCCATTTGTTGATCCGGCATCTGAATCGAGGTGTTAGTTTTGATCTCGCTTCCAGAGATTGTGACGTCTGATTTATAGCTGCGATCTAATCTCAGCGTTATTTGGATCTAAA
>JAOBRC010132233.1:0-15400 GCA_027575255.1 Scolionema suvaense | reverse complement strand
CAGTAGGTCCCCCCCATTTTTCAGAAACTGTGTAGCCCCCTCCTTCAACATGAGTAGGCAAATCGATTAGGTCCCCCTAAAACTAGGGGGGGTAGACACCATGATTTTGTTATGATAATGGGAAAAGGAAGTCATACCTGTTGCAAGTGGTGGTAGTTGGCTGCTACTACTTGCTCTACCCAAGTTAGTTTTTGAGATCAGCCACAAGGATATTCAATTTATAGCAAAATCCATTCGTGGGCACTGAATTGATGATGTTTTGTTTGGTATATATTGCTCCTGGTCACTGTCACAGGGAGCTTTTTTTGCTCAATGGATATGTCTCCCTCACAAGGGCATTGATGAATGTCCATACACCATCATGTAGGAGTGTCTACTTCTATTGCAAGATTCTTTTCTGTTCAGCATTGTAGTCGCTCCAAGACAGCTCTGTTTATCATTTTCCTTCCATCTCCTTTTTGCAAGACATTCTTAGTGAAGTAAGCATTTTATCAAAGCAACTTCGTTTAATATGGTCTTGTTCTGCTGACTACTCGTTAGATAAATATATGTAGAAGTAAATATTCTACTGTTCTGATATTCTAATGTTTGCTGACATATCCAGGTGTAAAATGGTAAAGTTAAATTTGTATCCTGTACTCAAGCTGTTGAATGATGCTGCATCCCTGGATGTGTTCTCTGATCAGAATGTTAGTTCAAAAGCATGCGTCTGAGAATTTTACTTCTTTTTGACTGGTTAGTTGGATAGGCTGGCTATATGGGAACATAAATACATGTATTATTGAAAAACTCATTAAGTACGATATAGTTGCAAATTCTTTTCTGACTTTGCATGCATGCCTGCTTTCTTGTTTGTGTCTTTGACTTTTAGTTCAGTTTGTACTTCTTTCATTCAGATTAGCTTGTAGAAGTAGAATGAGTGCCAAATAAGGTTTGAGGGGCATCGTCTGTACGTTATTGACCAGATTTAACAGGTATTTGAAAACTAAGGTAAGGAAAGATCTGTTCATGTGTGCGATGGAGCTTAATTTGAGACTATGCTGTTTTCAATTCCTCTACCTAATTGACAGATACGTATAATCTGCCACAATCAGGTTTTTTTCTAGCCATTTTCTTAGGTCCGGTTATAGGACACAGGGCTCGAAATAACGGGCAGTCAGCGGTCATTGAACGCCTGTTAATTAGCTTTGACCGTCTACTTCTCTCTTTCAGCGGTAACGCAGACCGTCTATTAGATCATGTCATGCATAAACAAGTCACAGTCTACGTGCGAGTGAACAGTCCGAAACAGGGCTTGCAAGCTCAGAGAAACCAAGAAGGCGTCAAGCACTTCTATTATGACGCTTAAAATGATAAGCCCCAGTAAACTCCCATTGACCTTTGCACAGTTCATGGAACAACCTGCACGTAAGCAATGTTTTGATACTTCATATTAGCTCGATTAATTTCATATCAGTCGGGGCAAAATCAGTATATCAAAAAACAACACTTTACCACATTTCATTACTTATGCAAGACTCTTATGTACAGCGAATGCAGTCAGGGATAACCTCCGAACAAGGGATACAGCGATTGAGGCATACATCGTGGTGCATACATGAGAGATGACCCAGCACATCCCTCAATCGGGGTATTACACCTCAAACGCGGCAAGCTGTCCACATCTTCTTTGGCTTATAGCAAAAGGAGAAGATGCTAAGTAGTGCTAATTATGTTTTCTTTCACGTTCGAAAACAAAAACTTTGTTTAATTAAAATATATATTGCAAGACTTGCTCTGCAGCTGAAATATGTTCTTGATATTCGCATCCGCCGTGGAAAGGTCATATATCCTTGTGTTCGAAATATTGTTATCATTTTAAAGTTTATTTTAAGAAGTGTGTCCATGACCGCAAGCATAAACCCGAGGCCGCAAGAGCATATTGCTTGATTTATGCTGCCTTCGAGGGATAGCTACCTCGACCGTGGTATCCCTGGTTTGGAGGTTATCCCTGACTAGAATGGTTTCCCGTCTTTTCGAGGCTGCTAATCGTAATGCAATACATGCACATGATTGTACGCATTCGGTTTGACCGCCAATGTTTCAATCATGACCGTCTACATCACGACGTTGACGATCACAGTGACCGCTGCATGTCATTTCCTTATATCGAGCTCTGGGACGTAAGAAACTCAATTTGATAAAAACTCAATTTTATAGCAACAATTTCCAGTCAGAATTTCCTGATTTCAATCATTCTTCATGAAGGTATGATATGGCTAGACAATGACATTGCTTCTTGAAGAGTTAAACCCTTTCCTATCAAATATATTTCCCGTGTGCTTTACAAAATGCTATCTAGGTGCTATCAGAACCAACTCGGCTCTACAAAATTCCCAAAATCAATATTTTCATGCAAATGGGCCGTAAGTGAAAATAGCCAGAAAAAACCTGAGAATCGACATATGTGATAATTGTTGGGGCAGATGCCAGGGCTTGACAGCTGCTGAAGAATCCTGTATCAGCAGACACTTTGCCTTCTCCTCGGCAAGAGTTTTGCTAACTGACAAGCTGAAAAATGAGTTTATAAATATGGCCTGAAAGGAACATCCCTACAAAAAGTAGGGGTTGGAGAAAATATTGAATGTGTCATCCTACATCAGGTGTGGATAGTAAACATATGTAGGTGGAATGATCTCACAAGATCCACTAAACAGAAGTGTGTAATATTTTGTTACTCGCAAGTGGTGGATAGAGGTGCACAAAATGTTTCGAGGATATGAGCTAGGCCCTAGTTTCTTTCTGTGTTCATGAATTTTTGATGCCATTGGCCTCAATTGTAGGGTTTTCTTGTAAGCTCTGGCATACCCCTTCTAAGTGCTGCTCTGAATACTGAGCTCGTTTTTTAAAGGGGAACATTGGTCAAAAGTGATATTTAATCGATGATAGGCCTCATTAAAACATGACATCCAGTTTTCATTTCACGACAAAAGCTTGTTTAGTTCTAGAGATATTCAACCCCAAAGTCCAGCAGCTGCCATCTTGCCATCTCTCTCCCTCCCTGTGTGTAGATGGATAGTTGATGGTCCATAAACCTTTTTGCTTGATAGCAATGGCAAATCGTAGTTGCTCTATCAATGGAGGGTAGTATGCTGCGTATCTGAGATCTAGTGCTGACAGCAGGAGGTTGCATTGCAATGATAAAGCAGTTATGGAAGTCAAAAATCTGCATTTCAATTTATCTAGAGCATACTTGCTATACTACAAACAATGAAAACTACTATCTTTGAGTTACTAGCCCCTGCATTTGCAACTGGTGGTAGTATGCCACTTCCACTGCACTGCCCACACATGCTGCAACATCTGCCTTCAGAATATTTGGTTAATGTGCGAAATCCTGGTATGGGAAGCAGACTGATGAAATTGTGTAGTGTTGGGTATTAAGGTCATGTCACTGAAGCTAGTCGTCGGTCTCCTGAGACGTACCTTCCTGTGAAAAGGTCAGTGATGAGGATCTATTGCTGATTTGTTCCTTGGATGTCACTGTCAAGTCTTGTATTATAGTTTTATAGACTACTTTGTTAATCATATCCCTCCTTAATAAGGTTGTGGTGAGTGCTCGGGCCTGTATTTCCGGTTTGAAGGTGTGGCGCTCTGGTTTTTCATGGGCAAACTGGAAGTTGTATTGTTATCCCCTGTATGAGCATGTAACAAAAGGTTTTGTAGCAGCCTACTGACCTTCGAACCGTTTTGAAACACGTTGATCCATGCATGCCCTAAATCATGGAGAAACATGCCATGGCTTTGACAACCGTTCTTCTTCATCCTACTATAAGTCATGAAACTCAAAAATAATCTCCAAGGGGTGGTAGTTTGGCTCAGAATTTTCATTGGTATACAAAGCGGAACTGATGTGTCTATAATGCACACAAAAAGAAACATTTAGACTGGTTGCACGTTGATCATGTGCTTTGATAGTTCAATTCCAGCAGTGATGCTGTTGCAGTTCAGATTTTCCACGAGTATGCAAAGATCCTTCGGATGTGTGATGAAGTTTCAATCGGATATTGCTTTTTGCCCATTGACTTATCTAGGCAACCAGTACTGATCTCCCTGCGTTTTTATTTGATAAGTTTTTGGGTTAATCATAGTCAGAAGCTGGAGGATAGCAAGTGAATGTCTTTGCATGCTGAGGAACTGCACTTTAGGTTAACCCTATTCAAACCAGGTTTTTTGGCTGGTGTACTACCTTGGGGGCGGATTCCGCCACCCTCCTAGAAGTAGCTGTTAAGTAGCTGTTGGATCATGAAATAAATACTGGGCTTTAAAACATTCTTTTAGGAGTACAGTAAACTAAAAATCGAGCTTTGGGAGTTCGTAGAAGTGCCCTAGCTTTACATTTTGTAAGGTACACTTTTTGAGATTTCGCCAATTTTGCGTCATTTTGTAGGAAAAACGTTCCTGAGATCTTGCGATTGTCCATTGCTCACGAAGCTCATACATCTTTTGACTTATCCTCTTTGGAGTACAAGAAAACTGGTGATTCCAAAAGGTGTACAGCAGGAGATTTAAAGTGAAAGGTTTGTCAGAATTTTAAGAGATTTTTTCATGTTTTTGGACTCAAAGCCCGCCCAAAATCCCCTCACTGTACAAAATCAACTAATGAATGGGAATGAAGCTTTTGCTATCATAATCAGTATAAAAACTATGAAAAGTCACAAAAAATGGACGTTAATTGTGTAGCCAAAAAAATTCTACGTCGATCAATATGCGAAAGTGGTGGAATCTGCACCCATGGACTACCAACATGGTGGTCATTTTTATTTTCCTTCAAACTGTAATATGCCTATTGTCATCAATTGTTTGTTTTCAGATTTCTTATGACTAATGTATAATATGATGATATATGCCGGGTATGGTACAAGGTGGTTTAGATTGTGATAAATGTTTTCATTCTTCCATTGAGATTTTTCATGTGGGAGAAAGGAAAGGTAAAAAGAGGTACACTATCAATCCTAGCCTGGTCAAAGTGACTACTCTGACACTGTCAGTTTTAATTGACATGCTCGTAGCTTAGCCGTGACCAGGTAAAATGACTAAAATTAAGCAGCAGATAAAAGTGAACTATTCTATTCAGAATAACTCTTGACCAGGGTTCGGTCAGATAACTGTTTTTGGTCAATACCCTATTCATTTTTACTGTACAAGAGGTCAATTTGAGCTGGTTGTTGGTCATTTTGGTAGTAACTACAGGGCTGCTGGAAAATGTATATGGATTTTACGATGTGGACGATATTTTGCAGGAGAGAGGGGTTACCTTATGCAAGATTCTCTGTGTTGCAAAATATATATCAGACCTATTATATTTCTTTATTTTCTGGTTTTGAAAGTTTTTTGAGTAAGACCTGACTACTATGAAAAGAAAATTCTAGAAATGAGCATGGAATACTATACAATAGTAATTATTATTTTGCAGTAGAGACACGCATCTTCATCAGAAATTTGTGAGGGCACACCTTGTAATTCTGTACAAGTGATGACATGAATTGGAGCTGGAGCTCAGTTAATAAATTAATTTGCTTCAGTATTTCTAATGCTTGAATCTGCAAGAGATGCATTGCACGAGCTTGCTTCAGTTTGCTCCCTCTTTACCATGACTGTGTGAAATGGATAATGTCTGGCGATTTCATTAGATATCTGATCTGAGAGGAAGTACATGGCAACTGGAGATAATTGGCTTATATTGACTTTCTGCTTGGTAGGCAGATGTTTTTAGTATTCATGTAATGTTTGATCTTTGTGCTGATACTTACTGTTGAGATTATTGCAATACAAAAGGATTTGGCTTCTCCAGCGGTTCTAAGTTGTACTTACATTTGCGGATTACATGCTGAGAGTGGACCATGAAAAGGAGCAGGGGCTATTGTGATCTGATCATTTGTTGGTGAAATTGCACACATGAAAAGTATGGTTTGGTACTCAGAGGCAGATTTTGTTGCATAGAGTTTTGAGTACTTTTTTTTAGTTGTATGATGCTGGCCTTTCTTTCGTGCCCTGACTCCATGGCCTGAGAATATAATGTTTTCTCTGTGTTTCTGTGTGTTTTATAAAGGGCATCTTTGATGGGATTTTGTTCCCCTAACCCGTTATGATAATTATACAGAATCAGGTTTTATCTAGCTGGTAAAATAGCGTTCAGAGGTTATCTGTAGCCATTTTCTCCAATAAAAAAAAATGAAATTTCCACGATTTTGCATAAATTAAAGTTTTTTAGAGTACAAGCTATGGAATACAATATAAATTTCATATTTGCAGGTATCAGGCCGCTACATCTTTACATCTTATTATGCAAAACTTATTTGTCAATGAGATAAAAACTCAAGTTGGAGCTTTAAATGACCCTCAATAGAAATGGCTGCATAAACCCGAGGAATCCTTTGTGACTCTAGTATTGCAGCTTGTATGACAGATTATGAATTGTAGTTAAGGGTGCTGTGACATTCTTTCTTGTTTTACCATTTGTATGGAAGAATTGGGCACCTTTATGGGAGTGTCCTTGTTGTTGCCAGTGCCAGAGTGTGAATCTGTTCATGTTATGTTGGCCTTGATTTCCTGTGCTGTCATGCTTGTGTCACATGCTGTCTTGTTGATATTCTGTGTGCTTCATTCACAACAGTATATGGTTACAGTAGTTACTTGATCGTTAGTATAAATTGTTTGTATGAGAGTTGTCTGGTCATTAGTTTATAATGTGATAATGTTGGGGTTTTCAGACAACTGGTCCTATGTTTAACACTGGAAATCGCCTATACTTACTGTCTGCCTTCTCGACTTTCTTCTCGTCCTTGATCTTCTCTCGTATCCACGATCTTCTTTCTTGTCCAAAAGTGATAGTCATCACTATTTGCTGCAGTTTCCAATCTTAAAACATAAGAGCCTATATTATCACATTAGAAAAGCATGTGCGGCATATACATGCTTCTATTATTGCTCGCAAGAAATGCAGCTTGCAACAAGTTTTTGATGCTTGTGATTAGTTGTGGAATGCATTTTTGAGTAATGACAGGAATGCTGTTATTATTGTATGCTTAAATTATCATACTGCTGATTCATATGATAGCAAGAATCGTTTTCTTGAATCAGAGAGATATTTTATAATTAAATGGGACAAAATATCCGAATATTAGACACCGTCCTTAGCTATATTTTATGTATTCTGCCCCTCTCCGATTTTTCAAAAATTGCTGCTTTTGCTGCTTTAAACATTAGAATAATACCTAGAGTTTATTGAGACACGTTCTGAGCAAAAAATCAGGTTCCAAAAAATTTTTCTTAGTCTTGGCCACGTCCTTTTTTGAATATTACCTGCAATCTGGAAAAACACGTTGTTGTTTCTCTATGTCCAGAAAAAGGGGACCGCAATCTGCCTACACGATTTTAATGTGCAGCATTAAGAAGCCCAGGTTGAATAGGGCCTCCTCTTTTGCAACATCGCCCTCAAAATCGATAATAGTGAGGTTGCGAAACTAAAATCTACAACGTGAATGCTATTTTCAATGTTCAAATGGCTAATGTTTGCGTCGTGGATCAAAAGAGGTTGCGAAAAAATCTGCGACACAGTTTGTTTACATGTGGATATCTGATGACACTCTTCGAATTTTCTGACGCTCATTGTTTCGAACAAAGAGCCATTCGAAATCTTGTTTTTGTTTTGTTTTGAACACAATCCAGTGCAAAAATCTACGACGCTAATTTTCAAAATTAGCGTTGCAGATTGTACACAATGCAACTCGACCCGCGAGATACTGCCTGGGGGAGCTTAGAGACAGCAGGACAACAGCGTTCATGTCGTAGATTTTGGCATTTCGCAACCTCACTAATAGACCCTGGTGCCTGTGAATGTTGAGTTTTGATGCATTGCACCGTAACTCTTTATCTGTTAATTGCAAAAAATCTATTTATAGATGTATCTATGGGCTCACTGTGTTGTTTTGGAACTACATTATTATATTTTTAGAAATGAAATAGCGCATGTGGCATAGACCAGAAGAAGTTGCCAGGAAAAGCTACATAAATTCATGCAACTAAAGATTCAGCCCCTTTTCATGTGCTGACCACATTGGTGGACACCGAGATTTCTTTTATTTCAAAATGAACGAATATTTCTTTCGAAGTTTCAATTCTAAACATATTTTCATCATAGGTTGATGTTCTTGGGATCTGTGAAAGTAATTCTTATGGTATCTTGCGCTACAGGAGATTTTTGAATATAACAGAATATAACAGTAAATCACAGCAAAACAAAAATTTACAATGTAAACTAAATGAAATGCTGCTCTTGCATTTTTACTCTTGCTTATATAATGCCAATAAGAACACTTGAGATGCTTCCCTGTCATGGCTCCTGACTGGGTGAATCATTTACTAGCTCTGATGTTTTACTCCTGCTGCAAGTTGAGAATACAATGAAGATACTGCATTAGCTGCACTTGGTTCAGTCATTTGGAATTTCATGAATGGACAGCATGTCCAACGTTTGAGGATGTCAGAGTTGTCTAGTTCTGCTCTTTTAATCCAACTCTAATTGCCTACATTCTCCTGTGCACTGTGAATCTGTCTTCTGGTCTGAGAGGAAGTTTGTCTGTCATGGTAGCTTTATGTTGATATGTGAGGAAGGATGCTCATTTCGAGCTCAGCTGATACGTTCATTTTTTTAGTGGTAGAGTTTGCATTAGAGTACAGCTATGCAAGAAATCAATTTATTTAGTTTGCTCTCTTGGCATTCATTGGAGAAACTATTATTTTCATTTAGTGGTCTGCATTTATAGCATCTTATGAGAAATGAGCTTCATGACGGGCTATTGGTTGATTTGGTGGGCTAGATCATCAAGAGTTGATATCCTGTGAACATGCCTCTTCCCTTCATGCAGACTCTGTTTTTCTTACCTATCGACCCAAATTTGCCTGCAATTCATTTAAGTTGTGGCCTTTTAAACCTAAATACCATAGACCTGGTTTTTTTTGCTATTGCGATACCCCAGGGGGTGGGGGAGCGGATTGTGCTCACAGCCTTATTTGGCCTGTAAGAGCCATTAAAAAGCAGATAAGGAGAAGGCTATGGTATTTTGTGATACAGTAACTCATCTGCGAACATTTTTGCCAGAAGTGGGATATTTAGGTCGTTGCCGTCATCAAGTTTGTAGGTTTATGACCTTGGTTGAATATGAAGTTTTGCTGATGATGTGAATTTTAGGTCCCAGTCACCTCAGATGACATGGTATTAATACACTTTTTCACATTTACATTTCGTGTGCTCTCAATAGCGGCATCTGATTGGTTGCCGGTCAGTTCAGTGGATGATTTAAGTGCATCCAGTGAAAACGTGATGTAAACAAACCTACTTCAGAGTCAAAGATTAGTGTAACTAACATTTTTGTGTTACTGATACTATAGCAAATTGAAAGTTTTACCAAGCGAACTCTTAGTAAACAACTAGACAACGGACGTATAGATCCTCATGCATGCAAATAATGCAGCAGAGACTTACCAACATTCTCCTTTGTCTAAGAGGAAGAAGATATTGGAATCAAGCTGTTTTTCTAGCTAAGCTTCTTCAAAACCACCTCACAATCTTATAAAAGATCTTTTCTGAACAAGTAGTCTCTCACCTGGCAAGCAAATCCCGCCACAAGATATGTCCCCCTAAAACTACAAAAGATCACCCGACCATCACACGTTCCGTCATAACGTACTGCCTTCTATGGTTTTTGTCTTAGACAAAACAGGGTCTTATTCAAGCACTAAGGTTCTACACCGTTTTTTTGTTAAATTGAGTTTTGGGGTCATCTAGGTAGGTGAGCAAAGCACTAAAAGCCTTTGAAAACACTAATCCTAAACCCTTATTCACACTTCTTTACTCCTTAGGTGCTATCTTTTAAGCAAACTGTGTATGCAAAAAGTAAAGGTTTTTTTTAATGTCTACCAATGCTTCGTCAGTTTCTGACTCAATGGCACCAGTTAGGCACCACAGAATATTTGCTCAGCCAGGAGCAATCCGTGTCAGAATTAAGTAAAAACTCCCTTAGTTTACTCAAGGAAGCATTCCTACTCAGGGGTTTCCAAAGTTTTCAAGTTGTAGGCTGAATCATGAAAGTAGGCGGCTCAAACTCTTAATATTGCCTTTGTTTAGTCACATTAAGGAAAAGTAGCCGGCGCAAATACTAGAATATTTAAAAATAGGGGTCCCATTGAGCCGGCTGCTGCCTACTTTTGAAAACTCTGGCTACTTCTTTCACGAGCAGAGATCCTTCAGCTGGCTGTCATGTTTTTCTCCACAACATGCTGCTACTTCAACACTTCTAACAAGTGCTCAAGCACCAATCTAATGTACGCAAATGTAACTGAACTACCTCTATTTTATACCAGCCAAAACAACTACAGTTTAATATTCCGTCCATATTTCTACCCAGCTGGTTGAGAAAGTTGCTGGAGCTAACGGGTTTTTTTCAAGCGCTGCTGTCGCTACCAGATTTTGAATTGAGTTCATCACCTCTCCTTCTTGGTATTATGATACTTAGGTCAAGGAATTCACCTGCACATTATACAATCTTAATCTCTGTGGTAATTTTCTTTGGTGAGTCTAGGAGTGCTATTTCCTCCTCCAAATTCATTTTTTGAAACTCAATTCGGATTGAGTTTTTCCCCTCCGTTAAACAGTGTGGAAAATGCTTGGATGAAACACTGACAAAAATGCTGAAGGAAGACGAACAGGATTCCCTTTTCCAAAACATGCGCACAAATTAATCGCATGAGGTGGACTAGCGATCTGCGGAACTCTCCTCAAATAGTGCAGTGGGAGAATATCGGGCGCGTGCACCCAGCATGAAATGAACACATCGCAATGTCCCTAAATCTACATCAGAATGTATAAATTGAATGGAACACCTATCAAGTGGGAAGAAGCATGTGAGGGAGACCTCCTTGCTAGAGCTGAAAAGAAAAAACCTTTCAACTGTTTCAAAGTTAGCCAATAAGATCACGCTGTATTCCAGAGAAAGAAAATTCCATGACGAACTTGACCAATCAGAGATTTTTTTCCGAATAGATTTGGACTACCCCTATTTGTTGGCTGTTTTTTAGTTGTTGTTGCTGGTGCTGTTGCTTTTTGCTGAGAACTCATTCAGAGGTAGAAGTGATAAGTGAGAGTGATGAAGGAAAAGAAACTGAGGTATAGATGTGAAGGGCGGACAGTTGCAAGCGATTTTATTTGCCTTGTTATTTAACCCAATCTTCGGATACCCGGAAATCCTCTGTGCAGCAAACGGACATCAGTAAGTTCACTGTGATTTTTTCTTTTTGCCTTGCCATAGATGAAATTCCTTTAAATGTTGAAACTAGAGATTGTCGCATCTGCAGTTTCTCACCTGAATTTTTTAGTGCTCAAATAGTGTTTTATGATTCTCTGTCTAGCTATGTATCATTGTTTCTGATAGACATAGCCTATATGCTATGGTTGAAACCATTTTTTTATACAGCATTTATAGTGTCGATGCAGCTGTGCCTGGATTTACCACAACTAACTTTGTCTGGGTCAGCAGGTGAAGTTCCCACTTTCTCTTTCTGTTTATTGGCATAATGCATGCCGTTTTATATGTTCCCAATACATATAGTTTAGACTTAACTTTGTTAGTAACTTGGTGTGAGACGTCTACCGGAGTGCATACTCCACATTTCAGCTGCTTCCAGTGGCACCATTCAGATATACGTAGATATGGGTTTAGAATGGTCCAATTGATATATGCAATCTGGCCAGTTGAAAATTGTGGGTGTTGAAGTTTTTCTACATAAGGTTGCTCTCTGGAGATAGATTCAGGAGTGCTCTGGCAGATACTAGTAACTGTCTCTGGTAACTTTTAAGAAGATTGTGAGTCTTGATAAAAAAACTGTTGATGAGCAGAAGAATTTCTTAATGCAGTTCATGTTGTCTAACACAGTCCTATAAACGAGAAGAAGCCTACTTGTTTCAGAGTAAGCGCTCTCAAGTGAAATATAGCCAATTTCATTAAGCAGGCGTTGTGAAGACATATTCTTGTATGTCACTGATAGTTCAGTGAACCCGGGGGCATAGCATTTTCCTCCATGCAATATTGAATGTAGTGAGCTGAGTATTTTGGAAAAGAGATGGGGTGTAGAAGTCTATATTTTGTAAACAATATGGCTTGCACTGTGGGTTGAATTCAAGATGGTTACACAGTTATATATTTTCTTATTGGATTTTCGTGGTTCCAGGGAAAGCAGGTGTTAGTATAAGATATAATTAGCAACTTAAGTTGTGATTATCTGCCTTTAAAATTGATTAATATGTCTATGTTCTCTTTTGTTCATGTTCTGATTGGACTGATAAATTAAAGGTATGCCTTGGATAATAACTTTGAAATTCTGTAATCAAGGTTCGTGTTTCACAATTTTCATGGCTAGCGTGATTTGAAATGGAGTTACTGTATAGATGTTAACTTACTTTAGTATCTATGGATGCACTGATTAACACGGAGCTAATTTGTATACAATGTTCAATTCCAGTCCAAATTTATACATGCAAAATCTTGCACTGAATCTTTTGTTCCATTTTAAATGACTCGTAGAATGAAAGAAATACTAAGTGCCTATTAAGATCTTATTTGTTGGAGCTGTATTTCCAGGTGGCCGCCATGGACATTTGCACTTTATCACACTGGTTTATCACACGGGTTTCTCCAATGGGTTGTGGCAGTGTTCTAATCTAGAGAGAAATAATTTATCGTGTTCTGCACTCTTGTGAAAAAAGATGGTATTTCCTCAATGCAATAAAAGTGCATTTGTGTAAGTTGCAACTGCGGAAAACAGTCTGCCATTTTTTTCATCTTTTGAAGAAGAGTGTGCTAATCTGGCGATGAATATTTGATCAGATGAAAACGTGGACGGAGGAAGTGGTAATGGTTCTCAGTGATGTTTATCTCCTTACTGCATGTCGTGAATTGGTAATGTTATGCATGAAGAACTGTACTGTGTGTGGGATTTGTTAAGTTGGTGAGGGGCGATGATGATGTGTAATAGGATACAGAAATTTTTTAGCCACGAGATTTCGTCTTGATTCTTTTTAATAACTTTTAGTGATCTCGGAAATGATTATTTGTTTTATGAATATTGTCTGTTTTAGAATATGCAAGACAAAGAAGAAAGGTGTTTTTGACTTATCATTCAGGCTTCACTGTTGTTGTACTTCGTATATCTTGTCACATGAGATGATTTTTTTCTGCGTTTGATATACGGCCGAATAATTATGGTAATTATGCTCTATGGGATTGACATTATATATCTATTGCAATTAAGAGTTCTCATCTTTAACTTCTACCTTGGTTGACAAAAGGTTAAGTCTGACACTGGTTTGAGGTTTATGATAGGTAAAGTTTGATTTAAAACTTTGGTCACATGCAAAGTCATTTCTGGGAAGGCAGTTTCTTTGAAAAAATTTTGTATAGTTACATATTCTATCACATTTTTCTGCAGGTTTTGTATGTGCTTGATCAGGATTCGAATTTATTGTGGAACAATCAGACAAAAAAAAATTTGACATGAAAAGTACTGTATCTTCTGAACCCTAGCATTTAGAGCAGAAATATTTTATGTTTAAAATACTGGCCGGTATAATGCATGTCAGCTCAAAAGTATTCAATACATACAGTATAGTCTCCACTCAATGGATGCTTTAATTGGCGGAGCTCCAATTAAGGGGCAAATTTCTGTTCCCTTGCGGAATTGAGTCAAATTCTCATAAAAAGGTTTCCAATTAGCAGACAAGCAGTTTATAGCGGATACTCGAATTAGGGGACATTATTCTTTGCACAAAATTGCATATTTAGCCAGTTATGCTCTTCGATTAGCAGACAAGGACAAAAAAATGGCAAAGAAAATCAGTTTTTTTAAATGTTTTTTTTTTATTTCAAGCATTTGGCAGTTTGATAGGCGAGTACGTTTTTCACAGTGGTAACTTTGTAGTAAACAGCGACTTGTGTCTCTTCCTCTCCCCCCCTCCAAAGTTGCCCTTGTGGCCATCGTCTATCTTCATACCTCCATGAACAAAATTTTGAAAAACTAGGCAAAAATGCGGAAAGTTACTATTAGCTGACATGTCCAATAAGCTGACAAGTTTCTTTTCCCCAATGGTTTTGGCTAATTGGAGATCATGCTGTACTAGAAATTGTTGTCAACATTTAGTCTCGTTGATCTATATTGTTTTGGTTGTCGTATCTGTTTGTCCGTAGCTCAGTGTTCCTTTGATTTGTTGTACCATATTTGTATGCTATTCAGACCAGTATGGATTATGTGAGCAGCAACTGGCTCATGTATGATGTGTGGACGTGTATGTGATGCCCAAGAAATCTGAAGAAAACACCTTATGAGGCTGGCTCAATCAACTCGCTGTCATTATGTTTAATCCTATCACTCCTGTCTTGAAATGCCTCGGCTTTGGAGGAGAGGGTGAAGATGGTAAGTTCCTTGGAGTGAAGACATCTTGTGTGTGTGTGTTAAGTGAACTAAGTTATAAAATTTTTTTTACGGAGGTACACTCCGCACCAAGTATAGTTTGTGTGAAATTTTCGGTGGATTTCTTGACACCACCATCGTCAGGACACAACATCAACAATAACAAAGCTCACAAGAAAACAATGCAAAATACAAATTCAATCTTTGAATGTTTGACGTCGATTATTAGTCGTTTGATTGTCGTCTAGATCGGTTATATGTTTTCCATTGTGACGTCATATTGATGATGAAATTTCGCATTTGTGAATTTTGCTTAGCATGGGTTTCCAAAAATTGGTTATGACATATTGCCCGGAATCTAAGTTCCTGCAGGTTTGCTCTGAACTGTTCAAGCATTTCTGAATTTCCAAGGCTTCACATATTTTACACGGGAAGTATTAAGTTTGAGCACGGATCGTTCGGGCAGATTCCCAGTTGATATCTGATTCACATGTTTTGAGAATTGGGAAAAATCAGTGATTGCAGAACACTAATTCTGTGACTTGTCGGTCTATAAAATAGAGAGATGATACAGTCTCGGCATTTTCAGCTTTCAAAATAGTTGCAGAAACTGCATTGCTCTAACTGTTTCAATTGCAGAGATTTGATGGTTCCAGGCATGCTTGAATACGTGAAAGTTGCAATTGAAGCAAACTTTAAGGTGCTTATGCTTCCCGGCGTCTATATTGCAACACATTATAACCATCCGTTGCACAGCTCTCTGCACGGAAAAATAAATTACTGAACCTCTAGCTAGAAATCACTTCCATGAAAACTTTCCTAACAACTGCCACAGTAACTTGCACACTGCTGCTCACGTTTCTACTTATGTTCAAGTACTTTCTCACTTGATACATGA
>JAOBRC010131122.1:0-15403 GCA_027575255.1 Scolionema suvaense | reverse complement strand
CATTTTCTTAGGAAACTAATCTTTTTGAAATGATGTGTTGTTTTTGTGTTCTTCTTTTTTCAATTTTTGTTATTTTCCGTCCTTTCTTTTTGTGTGTAGCTGGGACGGGGGAGCTTCTAAGAAGAGACAACGGCGATGATGAAGACTCATGATTGGCTGTCAACTGCGGTACTGTAGTTGTTCCAAATCATTGTCTGTCTTCCTGGCTAGCTTTGAAGGATTGATTCGAAAAGCTCAACACCCATGCGCTGTACAAAAGATATGTTTATGAAGACATTTATTGAAGCCTTTGTTCTGCTTCTAAAATTTATCTTGGAATTTATAGCTGCTGTGAATGATAGAGTTTTGTGTCAATGAATATCCTGTTATTTTTCATCCCAAGCAAGCTGTGTGTATTTGGTGCTTCAAGCAAGGGTGTAGTATTTATGTAAGAAAGATTGTTTTAACATCTGACTCAGGACATGGAGTAGGAAAGAATAATGAGTGTGTTGCTAAGCATTGCTACTTTTAGAAACTCATAAGCTTAAATTATTTTTTCTGAATTTGTGATGAAGTGCAGAAGGAAATCCTTGACAATTACTCAATTTTGAGTATTTTTGGCAATGAACTGTAAAAGGATTTACTGTAAGTTGACTGAAATCATACATAATTAGTAGCTTGATGGTGGCCTCTGAATCTTGTGCTGAATATCTCCTGAACTACATGAGCTTTTCCTGTGAAGTAAAAACTGTATAGCATGTTTTATTGATATGTCATTGTTTGCCTTTGTTGCCCTTTTATGATTTTTGGCCCAGCTCACAGTAAAGTTCTCTGTCTCATTATGTGACTTCAATTCTCAAGCTTTAAATGTCTGTGTTTCGAGGCTTCCAGCAATGCTATCTATGTACACATAGCTGATGTTGGCTAGTTCCAAGTTTATCATATAATTTACGACAAAATGACAGGAATAAAGCTGAAGTCTTACCTAAAGCATAATATGAGAGCAATGCTTGCAAGTAACGTTTGAAGAAAAGGACGAGATCATGTGGAAAAACGGGACTGTTACTTCAATTGTGTGTTTTTACTGGGAAGCGTTAAAACACTTTTCCTCTTATATACTTGTTTACACTGAGAAGTGCTGTACATGGCGTAGTTGTAGAATGGTTTAAATGGAATATTTGTTAAAAGAATTTCATGTCTTGTTTGACGATGCCAAGGACTCATCTCCTCATGCTAAATTCTTGAGGTTTTTTAGTAAAAGAAGATTTTAACCCTGGGCATGCCTGCATGATGCATAGTTTTGTTTGCTACATAGTTCCTGATTGCTATGCAGTTAACCTCAAAGTGATGTTTGACAGAATATACTGTATTGTTAGACACCTGTGGCCATAGTTTGTGTTTAATGGATGTATCCCTAGCAATGCTAAATAAATTACTGGGGGAAAAAATGGTGAAAGCAATCTTGAGAGCAGAGGGGAAGAACGCCAAAAATGAGTGCTTGTCCTAATTGAATGGCCGCTAAGTCATTTAGTACTATGCTGTGGACGTGGATCATGTTCTCTTTTTTTGTCTTCAATTACATTCTTTGCAAAGTTTTAATCACTATACAACATAAAGTCATACGTAGCACTTTCTATTCATTCCAACTTTGTCAGTGCAGAGCTAAGTTTTGTCAATCTTTTTTTGTGTGTTTATTTCTTTCTGGAAGTTTAAAGTGGGCGATCTCCGATACATCGGCTCAAAGTCTATGAATTGATTTATTTATTGCATCTTGATGATATTGTCCACATGTATATCAAAGGAGTTTTTGCACTCACTCGAATTAGAGAAATAGTCTCGTAGTATTGTGGCTGTCTGCTTTCCCATTCCTCAGGAAGAAGAGGCACTTGGAATCATATGTAAGGGCGCATGTTGGCTGTTGGTAGCAGCTTTATTCAAAATGTTTGGATGCTGTTGGTGATTAAAATGCATGGATATGTGTAGAGAAAGAGTCCATTTCTTTGTTCGCTATGATTCGCACAGTGTCAGATAAATAATGCTTTTTTTATTAGTCACCTTCAATTCAGTTTGAATCTTTATAATTTGCAGTTCTGCCATTCTGCGTTCCACATTACGCTAATCGCTAACAGCCTCGAAAAGAAGTCTTCCTCATTGAGTGTTAAAAAATAATTTCTGGCTTTTTGGCAATGAAGTCCCACCATCCATCTCTTTGGTGCTTTCTGTTGTTTATACCGTTTTACTATATTTTTCTGTCCAGTTAAGTACTGTGTCCTTGCTATCATAGCAGAAATTTATTATTAGTGAATGATGAATGGCAGCATTGGTGTTGTATTCAGACAGCGATGATGATGAGAATGTGAGTGGAAAAGAAACCATCAGTGGTGACTCAGTAGCACAACTGTTGACTGAAAATGTAACACTCAAGGGTTCCAAAGCTGATGAGGATGGCAGTCGTAAGGAGAATAGTGGCCACGCAGAAACCTGCTCAAAACGAAAGATCAGCCTAACCAAGGATGATGTGAAGAAAGCAAAATACAGGTATGGCCTATTTCTGGGTTAGGAGGCAGTTGTACAGCAGTTTTTCTCCAAAAAGTTGCTTCTTTGATCAGAATAATGCATCAAAATACAAGAAAATACATGGTGTATGCACATAGTTATCATTCTGGTTAAGTTTTTAATTGAGACAGGGACGTAGTACTTACGGAACAAAGGAAATGCATTAATATGCAAACCGGGTAAAGAAGGGAGCAGATGAGATCTGGGACTGGGGGTTACCGGCAACAATGAAAGTTGTACAAGGCCCGGGAGAGGATGATGTGAAGATGTCTTTAATGACGTGAAAGCCCTGAGCAATTGCGGCTTACTTTTGTTTTTAAATTTAGTTTAAAGTAAGAAACGAAGATTGAGAAAGCTGTGGAGATAAACAGATAGTGCTTAGTGTACATGGTTGAGCTCATATCTGTTACTGTTAATCTCCTGAAATGTGGCTTATGCTTGTTCTCTTCAAGCCATGGACCTCTTCCTCTTCCATCAACCATCAGCAATCTGTTCACAGAGAACAGTGAGGAAGGTAAGCTTGCATTTCATCTTGTTTTATTCTGAGTTCTTGGGGAGCCTGTTGGATATAACTCTGTCAGTCACTTTTTTCTTTGGAATTTACTTTTCTCTGAGTTAATGCTAATTTTGTGTGTTCTGCATCATTATAAGCACCACCTGTTTTTAACAGATACCGTTCAGATTGAGCAGACATAAGTGCTTTGACCCTTTGAGTCCCTGGTTGTCAGACTGGCCAGGCTGGCCCTTGAGACAGCATAAGATTTTCCGGGAGCCCGCCTGGCTTCCGGGAACAAGTTCAGTTCCATTGGAGAAATTTTGCCTTTTGTCACTACAACCGAATGGGAGATGATGCTGAGTGTGCAAATTGGTGACACTGTTACATGAAACTTTCGCGTTTTGCTTGTGGAGCAAGGTTAACATGATCAGCTTGAGCACCTGGTGCACTTTTTCACTCTGGCAAATTAGAATGAAATGCTTGGGACTTAAAGGGTTAAAAAATTTTCAAGATGAGGTGGCAGATTTTGCATAATTATGGCGTAATTGACACGATATGAGAAAACTCGGTTTTGGTGTCATTTTTAGGGTCTCATCTTTATATGCAAATTTGAGCATGGTCCTGGCCAATTGAGCAGATCTAACCACAGGTGCTGAACGCAGCGCTAAAAACTGATGAAAAATTGCCGAAAAATCTGCCCAAGCAGCGATTAGCTGCACTGAAACTGGAGCAAATTTTCGATTTTTTTCAAGAGAAAGCGCTTTTTTGGCAGATGGTCTGGGCATAAGCGTGTTAAGACATGGACGTTTTCTCATGATATGTTTTCTGTTGTTGTATTTTCAGCCCGACCAACCAGTGATCATCAAGGGAGGGTTCGAAGTTTTGAACACGAAGAAGGGAATTGGCCCACGTTTCTTTACATTCCTGGTATGTATGTAAAAAGTATCATGAGACCGATTTCATACTACAGTAGAGAGCTATGTGCTAGGAAGATGAGTTATCACACACAGATAAATCTGTGTATGACTTGATGCCACTTCACACTATTATTCTGTTAACAACCCAGAGACCTTCTTGAATTGTAGAATTCGCTTTCTGCTCATTGCTTCAAGATTGCTCTCCTGTAGCGGGTGGGATTCAAACCCTCAACCTTGTCTGTGCAAAGTGACCACACTATTAATGAACTTATGATTAGTTTGCAAAGCAAATCTGCAATTTACTGTACATCATGTTTTACAAGTGTGAGAAGAATACTCATTTCATTGAATAGGACATCTTTCTGTGTCGTCTGCCATTTCCACCTGAAGGAAGTATTTTTCATACAATGAGGTATGTACGTATGACATGAAATCACCAAGTCATGTACAAGTCTATATCAATGATTGTTAATAATCATTCCAGAGCATGAAAAAATATCAAGCTTGTCATGGTGTGACTTGTGTAAAATGTACAGTAACTAGGGAAAATAGAAAAGCTCTCGTTCTCATGTTTTTGCATTCTTCAGTGAGTTCAGTGCAAAGTAAGATTATGCTGTCCTTTATTGTGTTACCAACCTTGATTTTTATTGATTTTATCTTTTGTAGTCAAACTTTCGGAGAATTTCATAAAATACATTGAAAGACTGCATGGTGTATTGCTAGAAGACTTTCCCCAGATGCATCCAATCAGTTCTTCAGACTTGCATTTGAGTGTATCAAGAACTGTTCCTGTCAGACATTACTGGATTGAACCAATTGGTGACAAAATAAGATCTCTTTTGTCAACAACCGAAAGGTTAGGAACATAGTGGGGTTTTTTTTCCGATTTGATGACTTATGGTTCTCAGTTGGTGTAGGTGTTAATGTTGTTTCTAGTCTTCAAAGAAGAACTTATCAGGCTCCTCTGCAATGTTATTCCAAGTCTCTCTTTTCGGCCAAATATGCCTTTCAAACATGATTGCATCTCTAATGGATTTTACTTTTTTATAGTTTCTCATTTTAGTTTTTTAGTGTACTTTTTTGCCATAGCTAAAAGGCCCCAGAAGTAAATTTGGCTTTATGGGATATTTTGGATCATTTTTATATTATGGGATCATTTTCTTCTCACTATTTGTTTGCACAATAATTCTGAAAGATTTGAGATTCTGAGAATTTGCACCTCATTAGTCATCAGACAGAGATATGTGACGAGTGATGCATGAAAAAACTTTTTCTTGTCTGTGTGACCGGTTTGACAAGATCTGATGGTTAGTATTGGTATCCTTGCATCTGAATTTACCCTATTACCGCGCATTTTGGAAGGCACCTGCACCTAAATCCGGCGTCAAGGCCTATGTGCCTATCGCCCATGGAAACGACCCTGAGTGGAAGCCCTTGTTCAGGCAATACGGACTTGAATGGGCCCTGTGGTCTTCTGATTGTGCTTTCTCTCTAACAAATTTAGGCCCATGTACAATCAAAACTACTTAATACTTGAAGGCTGTTTCCGCTTTTGTTTCATTGTGATCTACTTTTACAAAATGCGGTTGCTTAAATCAGTATCGGACTGGTACGATACTACAAAAGAACTTGCTTGTCTGTCTCTACCTATGCACCTTTTCATACTTCTCTCACTTAGAATTTTAAATCTTCAAAATAGGCAAATGAATAAAGGCTCAGGCGCTTTTTCCTTTGATATTCCATAGTAAAAAATCACTGTTTTATGTAGCTGGCTTTGTCATAGGTGCTGGACCTACCTACCTATAATGGGATAGTTATGAATGTGACCGTAAAAGTGAATTTGCTTGTGTAATGATAGAAGAAATGACCCATGTTTTTCAGCAAAACATTTTTCAGAGTAAAAAGTCTTTAGTTAATAGGATTGTAACATTTGGTGTATTTGCTTTGCTACACAAGTGGTGTGTGCTTTGAATGTCCATCTTCTCATGAGCACATGCTTTGTTGATCGTACTGACACATGGAGGAGCGGTGACAAGGTTAACATCATCCATTCAATACTGTTTTTCTAATGTGTAGTGTGATAATTCAAGGCAATAGTACCGTAATGCATCCAATGAGCGCCCTCCTCAAATAAGCGCCCACCCTGGAAATAAAATGTGGGAATAAGCCCCCTCCCCTCGAATAAGCGCCCACCCCACCCTTCAAATAAGCGACCATCCTTCAACCCTCAGAAACGGGCGCTTATTCGAATTTTTGACAAGAATGTAATTGAGAAGTAATTCAGGAAGTAATTTTGAATAAGCTATAGGACTGCCTTTAACTTTTAATTCTATTTTACTCTTTTTCATCGTGATAGGGACTTTTTTTGTTTCTTAGATAACTTCTGAATCTATTTATTAGATAAGCGCCTCCTCAAATAACCGCCCACCCTGGATCCTTAAAAATTAAATAGGCCCCCGGGTGCTTTATTCAAGGCATTATGGTATTTTTGTTTTGTATCATTTGTTTGTTATATCTGGGAAAGTTTTCTTGTGTTGTCTTGTCACTTTATTAGAATTTTGTAATTCATGGTGGGAACAGAGGCAACACTGCTTATGTTGTAAAATACATTTCATTTCTGGAAAAACCTTCAGCTACCTTGGAAATAGTCATTTGTGTCCAAAAATATCCATTTTTACCATTGCGTGCAATATTTTGAAATCTGTTTATTAAATTTGTGTAATTTTTGGTATGAAACCATTGTTCTGTGCCGATCTATGCCATTCTGATTTGGTAAATTTTTATGCTGTAAAGGAACGACAGGCCATAATTGAGAACAAGACTGTTTGTATCCAGAGGCTCACCGCAGTATTTTATGGTTACCTGAATTTCGGTGTTAATCTTAGGGCAACACTGCCTAATGAATCATGTGTCACATATCTTATCTAAGCAGCTTTCGTAAAGTTGGCAGGTGGGAATTTCCGTCCAGAACTGCTCATTTTTAAGGTTTCTTTTGAAATATTTCCATTGGTTTCTGGAAATGTTTTGTGTGAGTATTAGAGGCAACTGTACTTATGTTGTGAATGATATCTGGCAATACTTTCGTTGGCCTTGCGGGTTGCAATGTATGCCATTTTTCAGGGTTTTTTCAAAACATTTCAAGAACCTTTTATAAGTGTTTTGTTATTTTTTGGTCCCGAATAAATGGCCCCCTGCTGCTTATTTTTTCGAAATATTTGCGGATCCATCTGTTTGTATAAGGATTACTCCGTTTAGTTTTTTTCACATTTTTGATTGTCGTGCAACTCGGACGTTACGAATAGAATTTGTTCGATTTCAAACGAATGTTTGGCTTATCAAAGCGCAGCTCATTTAAGTAAATATTGATAGAATTAAGCAAAATACAATTTTACACTTAATTTTCAGAACACCCCGTTTACTGCCCCTGTTTATTAGCAACCCCCCTATTATTCTGGACCTTAGAGTATGTCGTAAATCATGCGTTAGATGTTAGATGTTACTTTCTCCGTATTGGTTACTAAGTTATTGACAAACTTATGATCTGGAGTATAATCCCATTAGGATAATTCACCTTCTCCACGTAGAAACGTCTGCCTACCTTGTTTCCTAAGGAAACCTGGTCAGAATCACCTTCATAAAGAAACCATATGCTGGAGTCCTCAGACTCTGTGTAGTTGTCTTGTATGATTTTAAACCATCATCCTTATCAAACATTCCGGAATCCACTAATTCTGCATCTGATGCCAAAATCTATGACTCAAATTTTCAAAATTTGTATCACAGGCTGGGGAAACATGATTCAGCCAGGAAAATTATTGCCTGGCAATGCTTAGGCACTTCCTGCCAGCATCTATTCACCACCCAGATTTAGACACATCACAACTTTGCTGGTACTTTTGTGAAGCCTTTTTTAAATGGGTCACTGTCTTTGTTCACTGGAATTGCCGTACTTTCTTATTTAGCTTAAGTATTTTAGCTGAACCCAGACAGCCACTGCCGGCTAGTATGGAATCCGTGAGAACAGAGTTCCTTAGAAAATCAGCGAAGTCCATTATAACCATTCAGTCAGCCTGAGTAGGGGCCAGAAAATTGCTGCCAAAACTGTGCTGTAACGATATTGCAGAGCTGCTCCTCATCATGCAACAAATGTATCTTAAGGGATCTTAGAACTGAAATGCCCCTGGAAAGTGGCGGAGCCAAACTTGATGAAGTCTAATTTTAAGTTATTTGATGCCGAGTCTGGGAAACTTGATTAATAATCAACGTAAGATGCCTTCTTGACTAATCCAACATAAGCATACTCCAACAAAATTTCAGAGTTTGGTCCCACTGGAGGTATTGTCTGTGAATTACATGTATTCGAAATTTGCAGTGCGGCAATATTCATTTCCATAGGAACCAATACGAAATGGAAATTTCAGACGAAAAAATGATGTACAAAAGCCGCAATGCACTGCATGATGATGATTTGCGCAAACATTGGTCTTTACGCATGGACAATTCTTTTTCATTTTCTGAAGAATTCATACCAAACTTTTCCAGAAATAATGAATGCTTCCTCCATGTTTCAACAAAATGAAAGAGTGTGATTTAAATGGAGCTATCCAGTGCAATGCCCACGCATTGTGTGATTTTCATGGGTATGATAATTGTTCCCGAATAATTACAACATCAAATGGTGCACAAGTAAGCTGTATACTTCGAATTGTCCCTGTGTCGTCCCTATATGCCTCTAGCTTAATAACATGATCAGGGAGCATGCCTGCTGTACTGGCTACATTTAGAGGATTTTCTCAATCTTTTTTTCATTTGAATGCTACTTACCAAGGCAAAACCACGCTGCACTGCTCTCAACTGGTATGAAGTTCATGTTGTTGGTGCTGGTTGGTTCATCTTTGAGGGGTGCGGAATGCATGATTTGTGACGAATCGTTATTTTCTTAGAATTTTATCATTAATGTATTCTAATTTCAAGTGTTATGTATTCCAATTTCAGGTTTGAATACAGTTTCAACCCTTGTGAAGTTTACTGTAATGATGAAAAGACGAGGTAAGCACTCACTCTCTATAGAGGACAGAAGTCCAAAGATTAGTATCTTTGAAAAACGTGATACAAAATATCCAAGACAAGAAGTGAACGAATAATTCTATCCGTAGAGGTCTGTTTTGTTCACGTTTCGAATAACTATGGAATTTGTCTATAGATGTTAAAAATCTTCTGTTTCTCTGAGCATTCTGAGTAATCAACTTTGATGACTTGTGTTCTGTTTTACTTTCATTTATATCTTTCCATGCCACGAAAGCTGCATTTATAAGTTAGTATTCTGTTGTGTTTAGGACTTTTGTGGGATTGCGCACTGTGGCTGGTGAGAGTCCGGTACGTTTGTGTGGATCAAATGCAATTTATTTTTCTTTTCATTTTGCATGATACTATGGGATAATGTCTGATCAGGTAAGAGTCAGAAAATGTTTCTTGATTTGACCAAGAAGTCTGATTGATTTAAAGTGATGTGGAAATTTTGTCTAAGTTATGCAGTTCAGGAAATTTTAGAGTACTTTCATTCAGGGAAATTACTACAGAAATCCATTATTAGTATTGTTTCCTGCTGCAGTGGAGTTACTACTATGTTACATTCGGTTTGTAGATGATTGGGGTTTGATGCTACCCCACAGCCAAAAATGAAGTCATCGCAAAATTTTTCTCCAGACATTTTTTGGACATAGTGGTACTTTATAAATTTGATACGCCAAAAGTTCCTGTAAGTATTTGTTACCATGCCACATTGGAAAAGCCTTTACAGAACTCAATTAATTTCATTTATAACATACAGTAAAACCAGGCTAAAGCGGACACCTGCAGGACCACACCAATTTGTCCGCTTTAGACAGGTGTCTGCCTTATAGAGGTTATGACCAAAATCTATGAAGGGTCGCTTTTTATCAACTGAAGGACTTTGCTGCTTACCAGGGAGTCTCAAGTTCTTTACTTGACCCATTTAAAAAATCTACGAAAAAGAGCTCATTTTAAAGAAAACTTGATAACTAATCTTTTCTTGTTCCGGTAAAAGCCTAACACATTGACAAACCACAGCACTGCATACATACATTGCATACAGCATAGATAGAAAGTAAGAGCAACACAACCCTTCCTGGGGTCCCCAGTGAACATCGAATATACGTTGGGTTATATCAAGAGCACTTTTTCGAAATTTTGAAACTTTTTTACCAAAAATTTGCTCAGAAAATTGATTTGTCCGCTTTGTAGAGGTCAATTTTCGCTCTGGGACCAAAAAGTTTGTCCGCCTTACACAGTTGTCCGCCTTTTCTGTCCACTTTATCGCAGGTTTTTTTATGAGACTTTGACTGGGGAACAGCGGGGCCCAAAAATTTTGTCTGCTTTAGAGCATGTCCGCTTTAACCAGGTTTTACTGTATTTGTAATGCCCTCTCTGCCACCCCTCTCCCCATGCGCACATATGCACAAACTCCCCTTTTCTGCTGGGAGTGGGTGAATTTTTTAAGCTTTTGGACTTGGAAGGTGATGAAAGTTTGTTTTTTTTTAAGTTTTGATTTGGCAGAAAGGTCAACGTCGGACTGACTGGAAAATTTTTGAGTTGAGCTCATCCCAATCTGCGTAACGTCTGCAGGATACTCATGTATGAAGTTGCTGAAGTTAGCATATAATGCAATATAAATTTTGCAAATTATGAGGAAAAGCATAACCGAAGTAAATAAACTGCCTGAAGGTAGGTCTTTCCGAGTCATCAATGATGAAGAAATAAATCAGTATAGTAAGTAAACAAAAAAGTTCTGTGGCAACCTTCACAAAATAAAGTTTATATGCAGTTTACTTGTAAAAGGATTCTTAGATTAGAGAGCGATAGATATGCCCAAATATTTCACATTCTGCACGAGAACGCCAACATGTGAGTTTCGTGCTGATTGTGAAAACTTGACTGTATAAGGATAATTCCCATTTTTTGGAGTGTATTAAACTTCCATTTTATTGGTCCATTTGCATGCCTTTCTGACTACCCCTCCATTGACCACTAGGATTCTTTGTAACCTTGAAAAATAAGGCTAAGTGATTGTGTCAGATTTTTCTATTATCGTCTCCTTTACTGTTGTGTCGGATCAGTTGTCCAATCGCTGGTTTTAGGTTTTTTCGAGAACTTCAACCAACCCTTTCACTACTAATGTAATTTTTTGGGTTTGAAGTTGTCGAGTATGTAATGCCTTCCATTGGCTATTGTGCCTTTCCTGCGGTGTTTTCTTGCTATTGTTTATGGTCGAAAGATATGAAATTTTTGAAGCAGTGCAACCGTCAGAATTGCTACTCAACTCATCAAGAAAACTTGAAAAGTATTTACGTTTGTTCGTTATTGTTTCAATATCTCTGTGGTTGTCCTAAGATGTGCTTCAAAGTCTGAATAATTTTACGCTCAATTTACATGTCATTGAGTCTAACCCTATTTTATTATACCTGGGGATTTTTGGCTGGTGTAGTACTGGGGTTGGATTCTGCCTCCTTCCCGGAAGTATCAGTTTGGCCATGAAATATAAACCAAAAACGTAGCTGCTTCAGTTCCTAGAAGTGCTTTATTTGAGAGTTTTGTGTGGCTTTTTTTTTTTGACATTTCGTTTTTGAGAAGAAATTGTTCCTGAGACTTTTGTCAGCTGCAATATTGTTTGCGAAACTCGTATATTGTTTTAATACGTCTCTTTGGACTGACTTATTTTTGCATCACCAATGGTGTGAGATTAATGTGTCGTCAAAATTTTCTAAAGTAGGTAGAATTTGAGGAATTTGACTTGGTTTTTTTTTAAAAAAGAATGGCATTTCCAGATCTA
The DNA here is from genome assembly GCA_027575255.1 of Scolionema suvaense. Lineage (NCBI taxonomy): Eukaryota > Metazoa > Cnidaria > Hydrozoa > Limnomedusae > Olindiidae > Scolionema > Scolionema suvaense. The sequence continues at coordinate 3,606 of JAOBRC010131122.1, read as the reverse complement.
TTCAGGGTTTTTTATGGAAGTTGTGGGAAGATAATTTCTTTGATTTTATTTGATTTTAGTGACGTATCTCGGACAGGTTGTGTCGTGGGTGGATATTAACATAAATCCATTTAGAGTTTCATGAAAGGAAATATATTGTGACATGCCTATGTTTGGTGTGTGATTGATTTTTTTCTTGGAATGTGGTCAAAATTTGCTGAAAATGACAAAATCCATTGGTTTTAGATGTATAGGGTGCAAGTTAGCTGAACATTAGTTACCAAAATCCTAATAGTGAAGTAAATAGACCACCAACAAAGGGTTCAGTAAAACCTTGCGCTGAGTGATAGTGAAGTATATAGACCACCAGCAAAGGATTCAGTAAAACCTTGCGCTGAGTGATAGTGAAGTAAATAGACCACCAGCGAAGGGTTCAGTAAAACCTTGCGCTGAGTGATAGTGAAGTAAATAGACCACCAACAAAGGGTTCAGTAAAACCTTGCGCTGAGTGATAGTTAAACGATGAGTAAAAAGAAATCTGCAAGACCTCCAAAGATTCGTTTTTCAAAAATTTCCTTTTTCATCGTCTGGTTGATAAACTTGCAGTTTTTTTATAATGTGAAAAACAGTTCATCCGATTTGTGACATTTTTGGTCTGATTCTTGTGGGGCAACCCTGCGTGTCTCATGAACCATATACCATGTCTCAGGGAAGTTTTGTTAGGCTTGCAGGTGGCAATTTACGGCTGAAGTTTGCTATTTTCATAGTTTTTTCCGAATATGTCATATGTGCGATTCTAAGGGGCCACTCTGCATATGATATCAACCATGTGCCATGTGCCATGTCTCTGTTCATCTAATTTTTGTCAATTTTGGTGTGACTCTTCTAATTAACTCTATGTATGTTATGAACCATGTGCCATGTCTGGGCAAAATCTCGATGGGCTTGCGGGTGGCGATTTATGTCCTAAATTGGCTATTTTCAGGGTTTTTTCCAAATCTGTCATAAATGGTTCATCCGTTTTTGGCTTTTTTGGTGAGCTTCTTATGGGAAACATAAATTAGACCCTTGCCTTATTTCTTGGGAATATGTTGGTCAACATGGGGGTGACAATTATGTCAATATTGGTTATTTTCAGTGTTGTTTTCACTATATTTTCTGACCGCTTCATCAGTTTTTTGTCATTTGCTGTGTGAGTCTGATGGCTTTTTTTCTTTGGTGTAACACGAAGGTTCTCAATTGACTTTTTGGGAGTCCATTAATTGTGTGACTTCTTATTTTCTTGTTTTTTTTTGACGCAGAATATTCTCATACCAACCTCCACGCCGCTTTCCCGGCTGTCGCATTTTTCTGACAGCTCCACTGAGGATAAAACATGCATAGGGAAAACTAGATATTTGATTGATAGTAACTGGTCGTCATTCCTAGAAACTCTTAAATCATAAAATGTGGTCCTTGAGAATTTTACTTATTTTTTGTGCCTGTGTTGTCAAAAATGGCTTGACAAAACAAATATGTAGAAACGTAAACTGTGAAATTATATATTGGCTCTTTTTGAGCAAAAGCAGACTGATAGTACTTCAAGAATGTTAGTCTGAGAGTCTGTCATCAATTGTCTTTTTTACTTCAGTAGAGTAAATTACTGATTTTACTCATAGGAGGCACAGTGATGTGTATTTACTTCTGGTTAACGGAGCCCAATGAAGCAATGGTATTAATATTCCTAATTCATTTTGCTTTTTAGCTTGTAAGTCTTGTCGAGAAGATTGATTCTGTTTTCAAGCAGTACGGACTCCATGAATATTATGAGGTTTGTTGAGAAGGATTTACTTATTCGTCATGGCTTTGCATCCTGCTTGTTCTGTCTGTTTACTGCTGGTTTTTTGTTCGATCGGATTACTGTTTACATGCTATTGATGGTATTGCACTCATGCTTTAATGGAAGAAGCTCATAGAATATTGTCTTTCGTCGTGAATGCTTGTTTCCAGATATAAGAACCCTAATGTTTTTTTATTCTTATGAATTTTTTTTTTGAAAATAAAATCTCCATTCCATTATTATGACTTGCAGATAGCATTTGAAATTTTGGAATAAAATGAATTTACTACCGAAGCGTCTTATAGTTGTTTTTGTAATTAAATGGTATGCCCGAATTAATAGATATACTGAAAATGAAAAAATGAAAACCAAAGCGAAAGAAGCTTGTGAATCTGGAATTTTGAACAAGATTTTTTTCAGTTTGGGTACTGCCCATTTTGACGTGTAGGCTCATTTTCTTAGGGATGGAATAACCCTCACCCTAGCTGGACTGTGCCAGTTGTAAAGGTTGGCTGGAGGTTATCTTGGTTTCCTGACCAGTTCAATTAAAAGTATAACCGTTCTGTGAGACGAGTGTCTTTACTGTACATTAGTTGTTAGAAATTAGCTCTCTGTCTAGATGTGAACACAGAAGACCAATTTTGCGAAGTAGTGCAAGTTTCTATTTGTAGGCATGCATCTTCGAAAATTGCAAATGGAGGCTTTTTTGGACTCCCGGAAGAGTCCTATAAAATGAGATCTGTCCGTCCGTCCTTCCGTCCGTCACCAACGCATTTTCCCGGATAACCGCTTAATGAATTTTTCTGAAATTTGGTCTGAAGGTGATAATCCATAATTGAGAAAAAGTGATGGAGCTGGAATTTTGAACGGAAATTTTGTTTGGCTTAGGTGACAATTTTATGTCCAAAAGTGGCCATTTCAGGGTTTTTTTCAGAATATTTCAAAATCTGATCATCACTTTTTTCTAGTTTTTGGTATGAAAATACAGGGCAATAGTAGTTATGCTGTGGAACATGTGTCATATCTGGCAAAGCTCTCGTTCGGCTTGCAGGTGGCAATTTCATGCCCAAGAAAGGCGTTTTTCATGGTTTTTTCCAAATAAGTCAAAACTGTTCACCTGATTCTTGCCACTTTGGTATGAGTATTAGGGGCAACTCTACGCATGTTTTGAACCATATGCTATGTCTCTTGAGAATCTCGTTTGGCTTGCAGGTGGCAATTTATGCCCAAAGATGGCGATTTTCATGTTTTTTTCAAATATGTTAAGAGCTGTTCATCCGATTCTTGTCATGTTTGATGTGAATACTGAAGGCAACTCTGCATATATATGAACCATGTTCGTTTTCTCCGGAAAGTCTCGTTTGGCTTGCAGGTGGCAAATTACGCCCAAAAAAGGCGATTTTCTTGTTTTTTTCCTAATATGTCAAAAACCGTTCATCCAATTCTTGTCATTTTTGGTGCAGATAATAAGGGTAACTCTGGGCATGTTTTGATCCATATCCGATGTCTCTTGATAACCTCGTTTGGCTTGCAAGTGGCAATTTATACCCAAAAATGGCGATTTTCATGTTTTTTTCCAAATATGTCAAAAGCTGTTCATCCAATTCTTGTCATGCTTGATATGAATACTGAAGGCAACTCTGCATATAATATGAACGATGTCAATTGTCTCCGGAAAATCTCGTTTGGCTTCCGGGTGGCAATTTACGGCCAAAAATGGGGATTTTCGGCTTTTTTCCAAATATCTCAAAAACTGTTCATCCGATTCTTGTCATTTTTGGTGTGAATACTTATGGCAACTATACGTA
>JAOBRC010130011.1:0-15417 GCA_027575255.1 Scolionema suvaense | reverse complement strand
ACTGTGTGAATACCTCTAGATGGGTGAAAACAAAATCAATTCTGCCATACTTCACCAATCGAACTGCTTTGTCAATTGGCAATGGACTGTTGATGAAACGCAACCAAATAGGTATTCCGTCTAAGCTACGAAATAGTAGCTACGCGCTACTGGTGATATTTGCTCTGATTATCTCTGTTGTATTTTCAATGATGCTTTAAAATAACGTCAGTTTCCTTCCAAGCTAAAATTGCCAGATGTTTTATGTGAAAAATTTACGTGAGACATTTTACTTGAAAAATTACAGACCTTTCATCGTACTCCCAATCTTTATAAACAAGCATCTTCGTCAATATTTATGTGGTTTTAGGAAAAGCGTCAATGCTCAGCATGCTCTTCTGATATTTCTTGAATGTTTTTGTAAGGCTTTGGACTCTGGTGGGTTCGTTGCTTTTGATACGCTTCATCATAATACTTTGATTGTGAAGTTATTTGCTCATGGCTTTGACTTGACAGCTTGTCGTCTGCTTTTAAGTTATTTGACAGACAGATGGCAACGTGTTAAAATCAATAATACTTTTAGTTCATGGTCTGAGCTTTTGTGTGGTGTTCCGCAAGGACCTGTATTAGGACCTCTCCTTTTTAACATTTACTTGAATGACTTATTTTCCTTTATAGTTGAATCTGATGTCTGTAACTTTGCTGATGATACAACCTTTTACTCTTGTGATTTGGATCTATCAAATGTCATTTCTAAGCCAGAGGAGGGCTGGTCTATTGCCTTTAAATTGTTCACTGACAACCACATGAAATTGAATGAAGATAAATGTCATTTTATCTCATTTGTTACGACTGGTATTGATAGAACAATCACTCTTCGAAATACATCTACTCTTGAGTTTAAAGAAGAAAAAGTACTTGGACTCATAATTGAAAAAGAGCTAACTTTTACAAAGCACGTTCGGAACATATGCTGTCTAGCAAGTCAACACTCGGTCGTATATCAGGGAGTTTAAACTCAACTCAACTTCGAGTTAGTATAAAATCCTTCTTTGAAAGTTTATTTGGGTATTGCAGTCTCATTTGGATGTTTCACATTCGTCAGTTAGATAGTCGCATCAATAGACTACAAGAGCGAGCACTAAGATTTGTTTATAAGGACTATAGCAGCTCTCACAAGGAACTACTTGATCGAGATAACTCATTGGCTATCTATGACAGGAATCTTCAAACACTAGCGATTGAAATTTTTAAGACTAAGGCAGCCCTTAACACGCCATTCATGCAATAGGTATTTCCAAACAACGAAGCAGCATACAACCTCAGAAATAGATCAAATGTAAAATCCAACTATCCGTGGAGTACCAGGTATGGTCTAAATTCAATTTCATATAGAGGCGAAGAACTATGGGTTGGCATTCCTTCAGACGTTCGGAAGTCAGAAACTTTGGAAGAATTTAAAACCAAAATAGGGAAGTGAAGACCATTGGGTTGTAGTTGTACACTGTGCAAAAAACATGTTTTAGGTCTTGGATTTATTTAGGAGCTTGTTCTTCTGAAGCCGATCCTTTGCTTGAGATCACTAAAATTGCTCTTTATGGTTTACATTCATTGGCTGCGTGCATGTCTTTGCCTTTTATGATGAAAATTTTATTCCAACGGTTGCAATAAATGTATTTTACGCGATATTTTATCTCTAACGAATGTATGTTATGCATAGAGGTTTTTTAACATAGTTGGCATGAAAAGCCTAGTTTGCCAATGCTGTACATTATGGCTGTACAGTTTATTCAATGCCAACTTTAAAGAAAGTGTAAATAATAATAAGTAAGAGTAGACTCAAACAAAATTCCACCATTTAATAAGGTTTGTGGATTGAATGTTCGTAAATAGTATTGTGGACATTATTAAATTGTTCATTTTTGCAGGTGGCTATTCTGAACCAGTCGGATGACCATGAAAATGTTGTCAGATATTTTTGCACGGTAGGTTTTTTTATAATTTTAAGTACTTATTATTACTACACTATCGTTACTTCGTATTTTGAGCACCTTCCATTTATCAACTATCGTTGCACAAGCATTGGCAAGAAGATTTCAGTATACTTGAAATAGAATCTACCTGAAACTATGAATTGTGACATTCAAATTCAAATCATGGAACCGGTGTTCCAATCAAGCATATGGTCATCAAAACAGTTGTATATACTCACCTGGGTGAGTTTTAAGTGGTTGCTTTTGAAAAATCAATATTTTCATGATCGTAGTTAGAGTTAGCATTTTTGCTGCTCATTGCTAAAACACAGCAACAATAATAAAATCATAAACCCTTCTTGACGTTTTACTTCCGACTACGAATTGAACATCAAACAGATATATCGCATTTTCTAATAACTAGCTAATTGGGACGTTCGTAGCTACTAGTGCAATCAGTTGATGAGTTTGAATTCACACTCACGAAATTCCAAATTCCTTACTTACTGTTGGTTAGTTTTGGTGCAGTCCAGTGCATAAATAGCGTTAAGAGTTACTGATGATCATCTGGCAAAGTTTTGTGTACTGAACTTTAAGCGCTTCTTTTGCCTCCTTCTAACTTCAGTGTGCTTCTACGAGATCTAAAAGTATACGCTATTTTTCCAGCCGAGGGATCTCAAGAAACGAGGAAGCTACTCTAGAAAAACATGGCAGAATCTTAGAGTGCTGCGTAACTTCAACTTTATGCGCTTAAAAATAACGAACTTTCTACGCATTTATTATAATGAAATCATCATTGAGGCATTCCCTTAAAAAATGTCTTGAGATTTGCATCAGGCTAATATATTGACTTGATCTAACATATGTCAAACTGCAATTTCCTAATAACCTACTTATCCAATCAATCACTACAAGGCAGCTATTTTTTTTCCTACTTGATAGCACACCCTACATAATGACTCCTGAAAATAGTGCGATCACACGTCATTAAGGAACGATGTACCTAGCTTAGGTAGGTGAAACATTTTCTTTAAGTCATCAAAACGAACGACATTACTGTCTTAACATCAAAACTTGAATGATGTTGACTTCAAAGGATTTTTTGCTACGCACTCTTGTAATTTGATGTGCTGCATACGTTGTTTGGTTTCCTGCAGGAGATACGTACTTGTCTCAGTACTAAAATTCTGAATTGACGAATCATTTTCTCGTTTCGTTTATGTCAGAAATTTGTTCAGTAATTGGTTGGCTTCATTACCAATTTCGTCTGCTTCTGCGTGTGTTCTATTGCCGAAATGCACCATTTGTCTTCGACAGCTAACTCGAAAGCATTCTTCGAGTTAAAGCAATTTACATATGCATACTTTTTTTTGATTGAGGACTGCATAAACTGCGTTCTAAGGAATCCAAATGTACGCAAACACGTCCTTAACCCTATTCAACCTGGGCTTTTTGGTGCTGTAAGATACCCTACCCTCCATAATTCTGGAACTACTTATTTGATATTATTGAAACACACGTTTATTAATCCCTCATGCATATGTGTGCCAATTTTCAAGTCAATAGGGTTGATAGATAGGGCGTGACTTACGACGTCATAAGTGATATGACCCATTGTCGGATGTGAGAAGTAGGGCGTATTAGTGAACATTGTTCAATAGCGATTTATTTTTTGCACGAATAAAAACTATACACATATTATATACCAATCCAATAGAAAGGTCTTGAAGAGGTATTTCCTTTGATGCCTCATTTTAAAAATTTGAACCACAATTTCCCGAGTTATGAGCAAAAATGTATTTTTTCAGATAGCTGCTAATTTTCAAAAAGGGCGTGGCCTGGACAAACGAAAACTTTTTGGAACCTGATTTTATGCTCAGAATATGTCTCAATAAATTTTAGGAATTCTCCAAAAGTTTGAGACGCAGCATTTTTCGAAAACCCAGAGAGGCACGGAATCCTCAAATTGCTCGTATGCTGAGCCACAGGCTCACAGGCACACTGTGATGTCATTCAGCAAATATGTATTGATATAATCTGACAGAGGTTTCTGGAGGAAAAATGCTGGTGGTTTAATGAAAGGCGCTTTGTTGATACGCCTTTCATTGATGATGATCTTGGAAATGTTACACCACGAGTGGCTTGAGAATATGATATGTCAAGTCCACTTGATGCTCGGTATTTCAAGAGCACTGTGACCAATTCCTTTGCTTCAGTTCAGGAGCGAGTTCACTTCTTGAAAATATGGTATCAGCTGTGGTTCGCAGAACGAACGGAGCACAAAGTACGTAAACGTCTTATATCAAAACGTCTTATATCAAAACATTCTGGAAAAACATCGTGGATTGCTCCTGCTTTGGAAATAATACGAATCTACAACAAAGGAGGGAAGGTTTTCTGCATCCATGATCATCGCTGTCACTCCGCTCATATTTGTTGATGAATTTGTTGATGCCACTCTATATTCGGACATAGCCGAGAATGTCCTGCAAGGCGGTTTTATGGTAACCGCTGTAAAATACAAGCAGCGGGTTCTATTGAAAACAACTCTCCTATCTTTCCTACTGCACAACACGAGCCAAACTTTGGTGATGATGACGTAAATGTAAAGAAGCGACTACGGGTTAGCTACACTGAATTGGCTTTTGCAGCAACCTCCTGCGATCGGAGTTTTTTTGTAGTATACTCGGGCTACCCTGGAACTGTGTTCTGTGTGCGTCAATGTGCGAACACTTTCTGTTTCGATTATTTGTCGCAGTCTTGTTAGATGAACATGCTTGCCGGTGGCATCATAAATACCTCGTCCTACAATATCTGATAGTTTTGAAAGTTGTCTGCCAGTTCCAGCCGTAGTGACGACACTTTCAAATTCTGTAGAATGCGTGTGTATCATGGTTCCTAGAAAGGAATTGCAGTGGCTAACTCATCCATCGTAGCCTAGCAGCTTTTAATATTGTAAGCTTTCTATGTCAAGGACTGTATTCCAATGAAATCTCATCTTTTTGCGACTTTGAAAAAGGTGTAATAAATACTTCCACAGTTCGAACCATTGCCGCTCCATTCTTAAATTTACCCAATAGGCGCATGTGGTTGATTGCATTAGAAACAGCTTGTAAATAACTCAGGGTTCCTAAGTCTCCAAGCATACATTCACCTTGCAATGTAGTTGTACAATTATCGATATACTCTATGTTACACAAACCAAATTCTGCTACTGCATGTGGAATATCCCACTGGGGATCAGCGTCTGGACAACAGTTGTTCAAATACTTTAACATGCCAGAGCAAATTTGCTGCGATTGCGATGCTGTTTTGCCACTTCCCTTGATGAACTTAGCCACTACCTAAGTTTTGTAGCGCGTGCAGTGGCCATTGCAAAACTTGCCATGTTACTCGTCATAACCTTTATTGTCATGACTGTTTTTTCCTGTTACTAGTGCAATGCTCAGGCGAAATATTCTTCTTTTCAGGTTTTTCCTCGAAGTAACAGTACCATCCATGTTTATAACAGATGTGCTTTTGACATCTATGACTTATGCATGATCGCAGTAAACAACAAGACAAATATTATGGCCGTCTGCGTTTCTCTTCAAACTCAATCTCTTTGCACTCTATGACCCTCCAGACTGCTTTTGACAAAGCAACCTTATCCAGTTTGTATCGAACCATGTTTCATGTTGATTACAACCAATATAGGTGGTGGTTTGAAGCTGAGGTGTTCAACAAAGTTCGTGACTCTAGGTATCAACAGCAGTCGGTTTTTGTTGGCTATTTATTGGCTGTTGTTTTCCCATCTTGTCCATGATTGCCTGCGATCGCTCAAAGCAGCCTTTTAACTCTATTCTGCCCGGAAGGGATAGGGGAAAAATTACCGCCCCTCGGAAACTTTTTATTATAGCAAGTAAACGGTAAAAATACAAAGAGCTGCGGTTTGTGGACTTATATGTAATTATATTAGCAAGATTTTGGCCAAATTTCACGGTCGCAGGTTACACGCTTCTAGAGATATTAGTCATTTGTGGAGGACCACTGTGTCAGAAATTTGGTAAAAATCCATGTCTTCGACGATTCTTCACTGAAAATTGGGATAAATTGCGCACGAATAAGGTTTTGGTTCATAAAACATGGTTTTTCATGGCTTAAGAGCAATTTCAGGCAGAAAAATCGATTGTCTAAATTTGGCCCTTATGATGACTTCATCAAAATTCATCGGACCTTTTTTTTATTTTTTTTTGGGGGGGGGGGGAATTTTACCCCTTCTCCTGAAAGAATAAGGGTGTACACTGACCCCTGGCAGAATAGGGTTAATGCTTGCATTCTTCCAGAAATATCGGTCATTGCCCACTGATGTCACTTTTTGCCTATACATGGCTGATTAGGGTGTTATAGGCAACAAAAGCGACCCAGAAATGTTTTTGTTACTATGTCATGTGTCAAAAACGAATGCAATTTCATTAAAGGAACAGGGTTTTCAATGCATAAATAGGCAGATTTCATGAACATAGAGGTAACCATCAAGGGCAAGTTATGTCATGGTCCACCCTGTTCAGCGCAAGTACATAGTGTATCCTTAATATTCCGGAATACTTCGGATCAATTTGTAACCTTTTAACTAACTAGAAATGCCAAGGAACGATATCGTTCTAACATATTCGGACTGTTCTTAGTAAATGTTCTTAGGTCGGCGAATAAACCTCGCTGCTAACCATTATTATTTGAGGACGCTATGGTATAATCATGCCATAAATGCTTCATTTTCCAATGGATTAGTTAAAAATCGTTATGTAGCTGCCTCGCATAGAATTCAGCAACATGCATGTGTGTATGAGTAAGAACAGTAATATTGACTACACTAATGATAGGGTTAACCACCATTGATGTACCTACTTGATATAATTTAGCGTGAACAGTGTTGTATATCGAATGCGCCTATTCGATATCTTATTGCAACAATGTATTTTATTGATTTTGTAGGAGCAAGACCAGAACTATCGTTATATAGCGATCGAGTTGTGTGCGGGTACATTGAAAGAGGTTTGTGCTTGCTGCTTCAAATGATATCTTTCTGGTAATTGTTATGAATAAAATAAAATTAACTTAGTTCGAAAACTGGCCGTAACTGTCAATAACTTTCGCTGTATAGTCATCACTGCGTGACTGAATTTAAATTTCATTTTAGTTCGTTCAAGAGACATTCGATCGACATGGACTGCAACCAACCGAAGCACTGCACCAGGCTTGTGCAGGACTTGCCCATTTACATTCTCTTAAAATCGGTAAGTCGAATCTGCGTTTAGAATTTGTAAAAAAGAATTTCTGGGAATGGCGTATACCTCAAGGGTAAGAGATGATATTACTGAAGTAAGATTATTGACGTAAGATTGCCACTGTGGTGACGTGGTATAACAATCATTGAATGACGTTGAAAGAATGATTAACAAAAATAGTACGTCAGTAGCAATCCACAGCTAGTCATTTCTGATAGAAGGGTTAATGCAGAGTGCTCCTCTGCGAAACGTATTTTATATTTTACATTACAATCATATTTTACAATACTATTCATTCACACGCAATGTCTCCATTTAGTAAATATACCTTTTAGAGAAAACAGCTACAACATAAAGCATTAAAGTAATAAATGACGAGAAAGAGGAGTTTTTTATTAAAACTGTTGCAATATTTACATAACGGTGGAACACTAGAATTGTATTTACACTGCATTATCTGCGTTGTCATATGTTAAACGGATCATACAGAGCATCTAGGTTGCAGTATGAAATTGCAGCAGTAACTTTGCTTCAAAGAGATTCCTTGAAAGTGGTGACATTTCACTTGGTAACACATTGCGGTTTTTCTACCAGAAATAGGAGATGGTTCGATTAAACATCCATGTTCATCTGTCTGTAAATATTTTAATGAACACTTTTAATTATGTCAACATACCTTTCCGAGAACCCTAAGAAAATACTTAATTCTGCATTGAACGTAGAGTGGCTGGTGTATGTTACGTGCTTTTAATCCTATCTCAGAAGCGGGAGGGGGGTCTTTCCCCACCCCCTCGTCCTAATTTCTATGCTAGAATACCTATGAAGCTAAAACGAGGTAATGAGTTCCCAACTAACTAAGAGACTCCAAAAAATTAGGCAGGGTTGTTTCTCTCTCGAAGCTCTTTGAGATATGACCCCATGAGTTACCACGTGCACAACAGTCCATGTTTTGCCTGACTTTGCCAAAAATCATGTTTTTGCCCATAAAAACCCAAAACCTTGGTCAAATTTGCTGAAATCTGTTTTTTGGGGGGGTTCGTTTTAAAATTTTGGTGGGTACTTGTAACATTAAAACAATACTTCACAAGTTTAATGCGGATTTTTTCGAGTTTTAAATATTCTAGGATTTTCGACTTTTTTTGAAAATTGGCCCAAATCCCGTGCCCCGTCGGCCAAACATTTTTCAAACTTGGTCAGAATACGTATCAATAAATTCAGGGAGGGTACTATAAGGCTTGATTACCAAAACATCGCCAAAAAAGTTATTTGGGGATATCTGACAGGCGGGCCAAAAAGCCCCCCCCCCCCACCTGAGACAGAGTTAACCCTAGTTGCTGTAGGGTCATGGGACACCTTACTGAGTGTGTGAAAGAGGGGGGGGGGGCGATGAATCAGTAGCCACACTCAAACCAATAGCACGTACTTATAGAGCAAATATTAATAATTGCCTAATAAATGCTGATACCAGCATGATTACCGTCACCTGGGAATTTCAGTGAATATGCAAAGTTGGAAAGTTCTTAAAAATTTACGCCGATAGATCCAAATTGTACCAAATAGCATAAAAAGCCTATTTGGATGATAAAATCTAATTTTCGAGCGGAATACTTTCAATTTTCTTTTAAGAAAAATATCACTTTTTCCATATATCAGCCTCAAACTTAGTCAGTGTTGGTTCCTACGCCGTGTAGCAAAACTGCGATATCTTAAGGAGCTATAAAATTTAGAGTTAAAAATGCGTACTAAAAATATTAACAGTCCAAAAACTGCATTACCTCAGAGTGACGTATTGGAAGACATGTGCAAGAAAATCATTAGGCAGATAATTTTTATTTCGACATGATATTGTTTTTCTGTTCATATTATTCTGTAGATCCTGCAAAATTGTATCCAAAACCTTTTTTTAGCTCATAGAGACATCAAGCCAGAAAACGTGCTCATATCTACACCGGACGCCAGTGGCAACGTGAAAGTAAAAATATCTGATTTTGGATTTGGCAAAAAGGCCAGTGAACAAGGCTCATTGTCACACAATTGCTCAAGCTTTGGCTCAGATGGTTGGATTGCTCCAGAAGTGTTTGCTCCAAACCCCAGAATTGTGAGTATATTCTTTGACTTTCGTTTGTACTCAATCACATACTCATCTAAGATTACAACGTTTTGTATGAGATTACTGCTGTCCAGGTTGGTTGGTTTCAAAAAATTCGTCAAAATTATTTTATCGCTTTGTTGTGACTTCTTACTTCGAACATCGTACCAATCTTAGTTATATTTATCATGCACGTCAAACGATAGAAAACTGCGCCTTGGTTGTGGGTTTTTCTGGGAGAAAATAGTTATTTAGGGTTTTCGGGAAGATTGTAGAGATTCTTAAGGTTTTTGTGCTCTTTGGCTAGAACCATAAGATCAGTTGCAATTATTTATAGTCCTTATACCTAAGTAATTTATTTTAAACTATTCAACAGGTCAAATAGTCGTACATGGAGTGTTCTTAGCGGTGGTAGTCTTCTGGTAGAGATCACACCTCCATACAGCAGGGTTCTGGGTTTAAACCCCGGCCAAGTCCAACCAAGGACTATACGGGCTTTTTTGACGTACGTTCATGGCACGGGAGGGGTAAAATTACCCCCTCGTAAAAAGTACCTTAATCAGCACCAATAAAGATAAAACTTACTAGGGACAAAGTGCTGCCTTTAATCTGCCACGTAACGTACAAAACTGTCGATGAAGTCAATAATTTTTGCTGACGTCAGCATTTTGCACCGACGTCACCTGAATTTTCGGACCGAAATTTCAAAAAAAATTTTTTCGTTTTATATGCCTCAAAATTGTTCCTGGAGCGACTGGAGACATGTTTTATGTGTTCAAACTGCCATCAAATCACCATTTTTGTCAAATTTTGCCATCAGTGGCCATCGAGAATTTACCCATATCTCCGGACCCCCGAGCGATGTAAACTTGAAAGTTGGCCTGGAAGTCCTTAATATAATTCTAAAAAAGCCGTAAAGTGGCAGCTCTTCATCGTTTTCGGTTTAGCGTCTAGAACAAAAAAATTTACTGGGGGAGGGTAAATCCCCCCTCCCCGTATCAAGCAGGGTTAAACATTGGTGATAATCGCCTCCCTGCTACGCACTCAGCCCAAAAGAGTAGGGATCAAGGTAAGTAGAGTACTCCAGGGATTGGAGTAGCTCCTACCCTTTCCTTCAGGTAGTTGCGAAGGAGATTGGAGTCCTCGGATTGACAACCTCTTCATTCAGCAAACTTCCTTTTGTGGTAGGATTCGTGTAACATTATCAAGGGAAAGCTGTGATAAGATCTTGTCCAAGAATAGTCATTTGTAGATTGTTGTGGTATAGATAGTAGTTAGCATAGCATTTTGTACATCATATCATGCCTTTATAGGTCATCGATGAGACAATGGTTCATAATGCAGGCGTCCACTATTACGATACTTGGTAATGCATGGTTTTAGTTCTATTCTATTCAACGGTCACAAATTATTGTTGTTCTTCGTTGGAGCAACACCATGATAAGCAACGCAAATAGATATTCGCTCAAAATCTTGGGGAAGCCATATTCTCTGCTTAAAACGGGAGTTTTTTTGCCCACTCTCTACTAAAAATTATCTACAAAAAATAATGCTTTGGAATGGTTTCCTTACTTCTGATACATAAAAGTAAACTTCGTCATAAAATAATAGTAGACTCAAACGAAATCCAACCACTTAAAAACAAAACAAAGCTTTCCGACTATACAGTCATCCTCAGCTGCAATATGCATAACATACAAAGAGACACTTTATACTTTCTAACAAATGGCTATAAATGTAATACTTCAGTGCGATGGAAAGAACACTGACAAAGCACTGGGTCATCAGAACCAGCCAAACATGTACAAGCCAACTCTGCCCACTCAATGACCTGGAAAGTTTTATGATCTGCTCCATCCGCTTCTAGAAAGAGAAAATTTATGGAAGCTTTCTACATCATGAACTACAAGCCCAGCATGAATGATCAAGTGGAATTTGCAAGCCTGGCATTGTTCAGAAATGGAATTACATAGTTTATTTGTAGTTTCCATAGTAGTCTCATGGGATTTTAACATTTCTTTTACCATTTTTGTTACCTGATCGCACTTGTTGCATTGCATTTTATTGTCACTGAGCGTGTTTTATCAGCTGAGTAATCATTTAATAGATTTTGAAGAGCAATTATATCTTTTTTTTAAGAAACAACGCGATCGTTTTTATACGTAGCGACATGTTTCGGTGTTTCAGTCACCATCCTCAAGCTACACATGAACGAAAAGCCTATACAAAGTTACAACTGTCAACTCATATGCCGTGACTATCTAATCGTTAATTATTACACCAAATCAATAATCATATACATCTGACAAAGCAGAAACACTAATTGGAATTACAGAAGAAGGCCAAAGGGACAACAGGGGCTACAGATTGAGGGTCATACCTGCGTGTTTGATTTGTCGATTGAGGCCTGGCTTTTTCCACTTAATGTAGAGGGCCTCACGGAGCTTAAGATCGTATGATGACTCCGCAGTATCTAAAATAGAGAAACACTCATCAGATGCTTGGCTTCGACAGTTAAGGTTCATATCAAGGTACCTGTAAATTGCAGAGTTTTTATCGGTTTCCAGGTGTTCCTTAATTCTTACAAATGAATTCCTTTGGGTTTCACCAACATAACTGGTGGTACAACCAGCACATTTGAACATGTAGATGACATTTGATTTGTTGTCTTTGATGTTAAAGTACCACTGGATCTTAAAACTGGAAAAAACAATTGTTTGAAAAAACGCGAGGGTGTACTAATCTGATCGATCTTCTGCTCTTCATGTTGTACTCCGTGTTGTTTTTTAACTTTTCTATGGAGATAACGATAAATTATGTTGTCTATGAAACTAAGTGGGTATGAGTTACGCCTAAGTGTCTGTTTCAGGTTCTGTATGTCTATATCAAAGCCCAGTCACGTGTTATTGATTCGATATAACCTATCGATTAGAGTGTGGACAAGACCATATTTGTAAGTCATAGGTGTGAAGCTAAAATAGTTCAATAGGAGACCAGTGAATGGCTTCTTCGTATACACAGATGTCTTAAGATTGTCATTATCATCTGTTTTGATCATTAATTGAAATGGAAGATGTTGAATCCAAGTAAATAAAAATTTCAAAAAATGTGGCCCATGATAAAGGGTGGGCAAAACTTTACCTATGAAACCATGTTAAACAACGTCTTAATGAGTCCGGATAGTATATCGTTTCACCTATACTTTGCTCATTAGGAAGCATAGAAGAAAGTACAGCATATTTTTATTTTTTTGTTCTTGAAACAAACTGTCACAATAATTATGTTGCTCAATAAAAGGATAAAAAGGTTTCTATTCAGAAACTCATTACTCAACACTATTTTATCCCATCAGTTTTTTGCAACTAAAACCCAATCCACTGGCTTGCGTTGCGACAAAACTTGGTGACTTTTTCCGACATTTATAGAGAAATCTTTTAAATGCGAAAGTTCTTTTAGTAATTGAGGCTGGGTTGCAGACCTCCGAAGAGCGCTTAGAAATAAAATGATGACAAACTTTAGCTTATAAAACAATCTTCAAAATAGCTACAAAATTTCATTCCAAAAGAGTCGGAAGTGTTGCAGTTATTCATGTCTTTCGTATGGAGACACAAAGAAGAGGAAGTGACACTTGGAAAGTCCGCCTTAGTATGGTAAGCGTATGTATAAAGAACAACTCTTCTGACACGATTATAGCAGCATTCTTATAGAGAAGAAGTTGCATTTGGAAAGTCTAGATAAGATAGGGTTACGCATATATCAAAAGAACAAGTCCTTAGGCACCATTACTGCAGCATTCTGTTAGCACACATCGTTATAATCCGTTTTCATCTTCAGTAGTTTCAATCCTTACGATACGTATATGGATAATATTTCACGTTTCATGCCCATATCGATAGATTTTTCATTGTGTCACTCTTATTTTCAGACGCTTGCTTGTGACATCTTCTCGCTTGGCTGCGTCTTCTTCTTCGTCCTCTCTGGTGGAAAGCACCCATTTGGAGAGAAGATCCGCAGACAAGTCAACATTGTCGATGGAAGAAGATCTCTCGATGAATTAGCAGGTTCGAAAGGCTAGATCAATATTGTTTTAGCACAATGGAGAAAATTCGATCGTAGAAGTGACTGCATTTTAGTAGGTTGCAGTATACTGCAATTATTTTACTAGGTTGCAGATACCTCTACCTTGCGAGTATAATCTCCAATTAGCGGATACCATTGGGGAAATGAAATTTGTCCATTAATTGGAACTGCTCGCTAATTGGCATGTTTCGGAATTTTCCAAGTTTTAGAAATGTTTATTGCGTCATGTAAGTATGAATGTACTCGAAATTGGAGTCCATGTAATAGGCAAAAGCGTGAATCGTATAGGAGCAAATTAGAGTAGAAATGCCTGTAGTTTACCATTTTGTAGGCCCGATAAGTTAGTGAATTGAACTCTCCAATCAAATTGTTGATGTTTGAAATATATAAAAATTTTAAAAGCTGACAATTTTTTGTCCGCTAATCAGAGAGGAAAACTGGCTAAGTATGCCATTTCGTACACAGAATAATGCCCGCTAATTTCATGTTCCGCTAATTGCTTGTCCGCTAACTTTTACAAACTTTTTGCTGAAATTTTGACCTAAATTCCGCCTGGAAAACCAAAATCGTCCGCTAATTGGATCGACCAATTAAAGTGTCCGCTAATTGGAGATTATATCGCAGTTCTTATTCAGATGACAGTATTTGTTGAAGAGTAAGAATGAGCATGATCGTTTCTCTCCCTACTTTAAATAAAACTTTAGAGATATTGTTGACACTTATTGCATTACAGCTGCTGCTTTGACATCTTTACTGAATAATAATGGTGGTTATTCGCAGGTCTATATATTTTCCGAGAATTTTCCTCTCTATGCTACCATTTCCTATGAGTAAACAATTAAAGGATAATATTATTGTGAATTTAATGAATTAAGTGAATTTGTCAGACGATTTGATAAACAGACACTGAAATAATGATTGTTTGATCATGATGAATGTTTCCCTGCAGACCTGTGTATATTCAGATATAATGATTCTCTTGTCGATTCTTCTGTACTTTTGTGTCCGTACCTTGCTAATTGGCCAATCACAGACATTTTGTAAACTATATCCAGCGCTGAATACTGTCATTTCACCTCATAATTCTTATGTACGCTAAAACGATAGCAATATATCAACTGATGAACTCAACAATCCTAACTGTTGAACCACTAATTGTTCAAGTACCACCGAAGTAATACATTTCAAAAACGTGTGCATGAAATGGATACAGGGAACTAATTGAAATTTTAACAGGTAACAGAGCACAGCAAAACATGATATTGGGTTTTTACTTCAAGAGTAGGGCTTATGTGGTGTTCGAGATATTCTGTCGTAGCATGCAGCATCTTGCTTTTTGATGATGTCATACGGGTACGTTGGTAAGCATAGCTATTTCCTTAGTTACTCCGTGGACTTATAATTTAATTAAATGTCCATGGCTACCCAACGGTTAAGCTTATTTTTTCAAATGGACCAATTGCATATCATCGCGTTTTGTCGAAATATTTAATAAAATATCGAACTTTGGTGAATTTCAATTGTACCCAAGTGACGTCATGCATAATTAGTAGCAAGATGGTAGATACTCAATTTCAAAACTCGATACCTCCATCATGAAATAGCAACTGCAGGTCATATTTAGATGAAATCGAGAACAGTTGTAAAAAAGACTTCGCGTATCAGCTGGACGACCCTACATATTTCATTACTCCCTCGGATTATTTTACAAAGTTAGCGTTGAGCATTGAAACGAGAAAAGGCATCGTCATAATCGTCAGCATTATCGATCAGCTTGAAATATTTCTTCCGCATTGCCATACTCTTTAAATTTACTCGGCGCTTGTGAGCAAGAATAAGTGTCATTATAGCTTCAGTGGTGCTTTCGACAACTATATACATGCAGTTTTGGCACAGTGCCCAGTGCTATGTAGGACTGAGGTTTGCCAGATTGTTTTACGGAGCAAGGAATGGCGAGCTCTTTTCCTGTAGCCTATTTGTGTTGTCGTCCATGCCTTGTCTACGTTGTGTTCCCAATTTCCTTTTTTTT
>JAOBRC010127789.1:0-15426 GCA_027575255.1 Scolionema suvaense | reverse complement strand
AGAGAAAAGACATTGGTGGCTCCAAGTGCTTGGATAAATACGTGCTCATAGAAATGTTGATGTTTAAAAGCAAAATTTTATCTTTTCCGATAGAATTTATTCAATATCTGTGACATCGTGGAAGAAAAATAAGGATGCATGACCTAATAATCCATGTTTCACTCTTCCAATAGAATTCATTCAGTATCTGTTGCATCGTAGAAGTATGATAAGGATGCATGACCTGATAATCCACGTCCAAATGTGTCTATGGGTAACAACAAGACTTTCAGGTCATTGAATTGTCAAAACAGTAACTATAGTTTGAAGCACATTCACTGCAGCAGTGGATCCAGCTGTCTTGGTATGAATTTGGTTTAGAGAATAACATCACAGGGAAAGAGGATTCGAGACATTTGTCCATCAATACTGAGTTAAGGGAACTATTTGCACTCTCTGATCTTTTTAGGAGACATGCTATGCGCCATTTTGTTGGACAACACAGCTGGGCGAGCTCGAGACACATGAGGCGGGTTAGTATAGTTGTCATGCTGGTAAGCTCAGCTTGCTTCATGGCTTATTGTCCATAATGATTGTGAGGTGTGTTTGGTTTAGTGTGGGGGAGCTGCAGAAAATATAGATTTCTATGAAATCAATGATGATTGGTCGAATCTAATTAGCCTGATTAGTGATCGTGTGGATACTGCTAATATTTGCAATATGCGCCAGTTGGCTCCGAATTGAAACAATATTTTGCGGGCCTCTATTGGTATCAAGCTTGGTCGCCTTGAACAATCCTTTCATCCTTGTTTTCCAAATGACAGCATGGCATTTAGTTTGAGCTATTCCTAGTAATAGCCATTTTCACAGGTGCTATAATATTTGCCTTTGCCTGATCAGCTTGACGATGCGGTTACAGAACACGAGCTAGCCAATGAGCCATGGATATTTTATCTGCATATTGAGTTCGTCACTATGAAGCTCTTTCCAGTTAGGATGCAGAACTCATGCTAGCAAACAAACCATTCATGCATAGATTATCATTATTAAGCTCTTCAGACCAGATGAGGTAAGTGTAACCACACCTGTGAGTGTTCTAATTCATTGCTGTTGCCTCTAATCTTGTCTCACTTTGACCTCAGCTTATCCACTCTCTGTATCCCACTCTGTGAAGCGATGATCTAAATTTTGGACTCATCCAAGTAAAGCTGATCAATTTGAGTTGACAATGTAGAAACAGTTAATGTATGGAAGGTCAAGTATCATTTTGAGCATTTATGATTATACGGGAGAGAGTTAAACTCTTCTTACATTGACCGAAAAAGTGCAGTTTCTAAAAACCATTCATTTGAAATCAACGCAATTTGTGCTGACATCAGCACTGCCAAAAATCGGTAAACCAGCGAAATCAGTCAAATTTCTTTTGACGATAAAATCTGGAAGATAAAACGCCAGAAGTTGGATTACTACGGGAAACTACTGTTATATCCCTCTGACCAGGGCATTGTGTACAGTTTTGCTGGCAGAATTATTTGCCTATCTTCATGACTGCAAAGACATGGTGATGTGAGACATAATATTGAAGATCTACAACTATAATTGGTGAAATCCTTCAAAATCTTGTGTTCACAACGTGGCTAATATTTCTGTCTTCCCTAGTGATATGGTCCGAGGTGCAAAAGATATATGCTTGACATTTTAAGAACTAGTGTCTGTGTCAGAACGGTACAAAATCCCTGGGAGGATTTGGTTCAACACAACTTCAAGGTGGAAGAAGTAGTTCACTGAACTGTGCAAAACGCACTAGGTATTAAGTAGTGAAGTGTTCAGGACACTTCTTGTTGATCGCTCGTAGGATCTGCACAGTATGTACTCCTTCCACTTGGATGGGGGAGTGGGGGGAGAGAGTTGGTGGCATTTGCTTTTGATGTAAAATGAATTATTTTTAGGTTCTAGTATTGTTTTGTTTCAGTCAAGCAGTCAAGGCAGTACTGATCAAGTGACTGAAGTTTCCAGGATTCCTTTAGCATGTGGACCTCATCATATTGCATACGTGACCAATGATAATGACTTGTATACTTGGGGAGCTGCCAAGCAAGGGAGGTGAGCAAAAGTTCTTTTATAGGGTATAAAATGCATTGTACATTTTGTTTTCCGCATACACAACACCATACCAATGGTATTTATGCAATATGCGTTTATGTTGAATTTAAGTTCAGGTGTGTGTAAAAACTTGTCTTCCGCCAGACTGTCTTGTTGTTTGCATTGCGATACATGTTTTGCACTGCTATACTTATAAAAAGGTTCTTGTATTATATGTTCTGAACAATAGACAGTAGTATACAGTAGTAATGCAGATTAATCAGTGTAGTTCCCTTACCAGATTGGGTCATGGTGATATCGTTGAAGAAAGAGGGACAGCCACTCCTTTACGAGTCGAAGGATTACATATGCACGGGTAAGTTCCTTCATGGTTTGTTTTATATCTGCATCTTCCTTAGTTTTTTCCCCAATTGTAGTAATAAGGCTTTGCATAAACAAATGCAGGATGGTGACACATCCATAATTCGAAGGTTGCGGCAGATATTGAGATAATAATGATGTTGACTGTTGGAGAGCAGTGTAGTTTTTTCTGTTGAATCAAATAGATCAGTGGAGTATTGGAACATTTCTTATGAACTGTGGCTATCGTAAACTTGGCTTGAGAAATCCCCTTAGTGCAGACAGGTCTGTAACTGTTCCAACACATTCCCGACTTTCTTGTAGTTTTTCATTTGTTCTCAGGGTTCGAAATAAGGGTTTGCGATTCGCGATTTGCGAACCGTTTTTCGACGTTTGCAAATCAAACTTCCGTCGTAACGGCAGAAATCACGAATCCATTTCTGGAATGCATTGCAACATTCCAAACTCTACGAGTCCAGCTGTGGTATGCTTGCTGCACGCAACGCACAAACCCCATTTCGCATCATTTATTGCACAAGCGCTGTGTTGTTTTACATAGGTCAGAGTGATTGCTACAACAGCTTTTTCCGTTTTTCTCATTTCTGCTTTCTCTCACCATTTTCCGAGCAATTTAAGGGTTTAAGTCAAAAGTTTATCAGTGCATAAATGTGTTGTGATTAATGGTGATTTGAGCCCAATAAAAGCTTTGAAATACAAAGGGGCCCACAACGCCCAGCTAGCCCCCCAGTTGCAAGACGTCGGCAGCAGAGCTGCCCCGTATTTTGTCAAAAAACTAGCGAACCGTTCTTAGAAAGTTATTTTGAACCCTGGTTCTTATACCTCATTGTTTTTAATTGGCTTTTATTTGGTGTTGCTATTGAGTAAATGTAGTTTATTTTCCGACATCATAAGGGCGGTGCTATCATGTACAGGACCTGTGCTAACTGCTTAATAGTGTCATGCCAGATGCCTCAGTAGGCTGCAGTTGTCTTTTTGGTACTCCTTTTATGAGGAAAGTACTGATGGTTTGACTTAGTTGGCCTGGTTGACCTGGAAGTGAATGATGAAACGGTTGAAATTGTTTAGTGATGAAGTACTTGTCATGAAATTTGTGTATCAGTGCTAGAAAATTCGTTGTCGTGTGCAGGAAAATTCTTTGTTGGGCAGGAAGAGCAAAATTCATTAAGGCAGAATTATAGAACAGTTTTTGAAATACTTATCGTAGAATTTGTTGTGATGGTTTGAAGTTTTTTGCTCAATCATAAAGTTGGACATTCTTTTGTTGGATGAGCTGAGTAAAATTCACTGACTTTGAATTCTAGAACGGCTTTTGTTATCTATTCACAGAAAAGATCTACTCAGTACAACACAATGCTGGTAGAGCATTGGTAACGAGAGAATTGCCCTCTCATCAGGCATGAATGCTCTGCCCCTGCACAACAAGTGAAACAAGACAACAGAAAGAAAACTATTGAAAAGACGAAAAAGATATTGAAAAAGCATTGAAAAAATGGCTATAAAAAAAATCACCAAAAAAGGAAAAAAACAACTTGAACAAAAATATGGGTATTCAAAATGTAGAAAATAGAAAAAAACATTACAGAATTTACCGAGAAACGTCCATGAAAGCCTCATGGTGCCGAAATCTTTTTGAATATTTCAAGAATCAGATTGTGGCTTCTGTTATCAAGTTGATTGTTTCACGATTGCAGTATTACTTCCATGTAAGAGGGCTGAAGTTAAATGACGGTCTGGAAGACTTGTTATATTTCAGCATGTTAGAGACTTTGCCGAGAAGTTGTTGACATTTATGAGCATGCAAATAGCAACATAGGGGAAGGTGTTCTGGTGTTTCTTGCTTAACCTGAAATTTTCGAGTTGGACTATTACAATTAAGATTGTGATCAAAACGATGAGAGTGAAAGTCACCGAATTGCACTCTTGGTTTTTTAAATATGGATGTACCATACTTCTCAGATATGCCAAAGAGACCTGACTTTTCAGACCTCGTGAATTTTAAATAAGGCAATTGTAAAAACGCTGTCTAACATAGAATTGATAACTGCAGTGTCTAAGGAGGACCAATAGCATTTACAGAATACAAATAAACATTCTGGTGTCTGTTCATTCTACCTACAAAGGCAGAATTGCATTTCATTACCCCCAAGTTCTCCCCACAGGAAGGTCTGTCAGATCAGTAGGAGTCATGTCATTCTGAATCTTATAAAAAAGAAAAAGACAAAGTCGAGGAGTCTACTGCTAAAACTTTCCTGGCCTTACAGTATCATAGACCTTAGCCGTACTTGTACCTATCCAGCATCGCGATGCAATGAAGCCAGCTTGGTACTGAACTAATTCGATAAGATTCGTCATATCTTTTAGTTGGTGAGGAACACACTGTACAATTTGTATGATCGGTTTTAAATAGCCTGGCCTCATACTGCTCAAGAAAGTTAGCTTCTTTCACAGTCTGCTCACTTCAGTATGCTAATGCAATTTGCGATATCAGTTCAAATTATTCAATGCTGTATTGGATGAAGGCACAGGTGACCTGTTCTCGCAGTGCCGCTTGTAATAAACAAATGTAAATCATTCCAGCTCTTGTTATGCCATGTAGCATAAATTTAGTGTCTGTGCCATTATTCTGTTTTCACGTAATCTTGCTAATTTTTAAGATGCGCAAAAGCGGTAGTTGCCGGTGTTAGCAGACCTAGCTAACAAGTGAAGTGCGCTTGTTGTGGGAGTAGCTGCCGATGTTAGCAGGCCTAGCTAACAAGTGAAGTGTGCTAGTTGTGGTGGTAGGCTTGTTTGAAGCAAATCTTGTTCCAGATTTGGAGATAGATTTAAGAAGTGCTAAACCCTTTCTGGCTTTTAACATAGACTCAAGAATGTGCTTTCTGAAATCAGTTTCTGGTCTAAATGAAACTCAGATGCTTGGCTGTACCCTTATGAGCAGCATGGATGCCTTGAAAAAGCATTCTTCTTAAAGTCCAGATTAAAGGCCATGTTCTATTGAAGAGTCGGTACCCGAGTAGATATGGAATTGGTACCCAAGTATTCATTGATTAGAAATGTTTTCATCTTTTTCATTTACTAAGTATGAACTTCTGTAAGCAGGGGAATTTCAATCCGCAAACTGATGTGATCTGCATGGCATGAGGCCTTCTTTTTACCCGATTCAAGATGACTGCGGCGTAGGGTCTGGAGACTTTCCAAGATTTTGAACAGATATAAGAGCTGGAAAAACAATTATAGCTTACAGTAGCTCACATGTAGCAGTGCAATCCGGGTTAAGTAAAAGCCTAGCTCTGTTCTCTGGTTGCTGACTATAATTGGATTATTGGTTGTAGCTTGCGTTCCTCAATGTTTCATACTTAAACTGTTTGCAAGCTGTGCCTTTTAATAAACGATAACTATCATGCTGGCATATTTGAGATATGTGTAATTTTAGAACTTGTGAGAATTGACCATTTGGAGATTCAAGGCTTTCACTGCTCTTTTAACAGGGTTTATCAAGCTTGGAACTTATGGCAGCATGGATCATGAATGTTTAATGAGTGCTCTTTGAATTGAAAGTTCATAAGAGTTGCTTAGTAATTTCGCAATTCCAGTTTGAAAGCACTATGAAATAGAAAAGTAGCTTCCAGTCTTCTGTTCCCGTCAGAGTATGAGTACTGTCTACCTGTTATTGGATAGGAAGTCAGTTCAAATTAATTAAGTAACTGATCACTTTCGTTTTGTGTAGGTGCATTGACATAGAACCCATAATTTTGTCTATTTTATGCTGATGCATGAAGTTGACATAAAGCCCCACACCATTCAGTTAAAATCCACATTTGAAATAAAAAAAATGCTTAGCATTGCAGGCATCACATGTTGTTAGACCTCGTCAATCAGCCCGCAAATGGACGCATTTAAGGATAGCATCTTAAGTCAAGCTGTGATATCTCCTGATCAGGACTCAACGTGTTTAGCAGCCCCCTTGGCACCCTTGCTTGTAGAAAATCTCAAAACAGCATGATTGTTATCATTTTGACCTTGCTCGAACACGTTATGTCCCACATTATTTGGCAAAATATCATTATTCTTCAAAAGACTATATTATCAGTTTGCTCGCAAGATTTCAGACAGGAGTCCAATACTGCAGCATCATTTTTGTTTCCCACCAAGTTTCTGATATGTTCTGCAGTTTCCTCTCCAGACAAGCTCTCTAGTAAACTTTGTTCTCATGTGTAGGGCTGCCCTAGTATTTTTCCATGTAGTAATGTAAGCCTCATGTGAGGTCCTCTGGGTGTCTGTTTTACATTCAACATCATTTCACATTGCATGAACACATTGTGTCCTACAACATTCCCCAAAATCCATGATACTCATGACGAAAATTGGTGCCAGATTCTCTGTAGCTAATTGATGCATTTGATGGAACTATGTCAACAGAGGTTTTAGACATTTGCCATAGATTTTTAGCCCTGTGTGCAGCTCTTGTTGTTAGAATCCTTCAATCAACCAGGAATTTCAAAATCCTGTTATCAAGTGGTTGGGATTCAACGTGTTAAAAAAGGTATTTTGGGTCATCTTTTTTTAAGAAACCTATCTTGACAAAGTTGATTGTATGCACCTTTTGCAAGTTCAATGGGGTACTGGATACTACATTGAAGGTCTGTGTCCAATATTTTTTCAGCTCCACTGTGCTGTCATCATACTGTCCATTTGGTTCAACTACCGCGCGAAATGGACGCAGATCTTTGGCATTGTGTAGTAGACCGTATTCAACAATAGTTGCCGCGGGGTTGTAACTCTTAACTCTGAGAAATGACTAGTCTTTGGGGCTCTGAGTAGTATAGTTAGATATGCAGCAGATATGCCAAATTATTGGATTCAGGTTTGAGCCTGTTCCGACTAGTTAGTGTGCAATCCTTGAAGATTGAAGCTTTATTGGACTAGGTTTGGGTTCTGGTATTTATTGCTGAAAAAGTAGGATAAATGATTCCATCTCTTGCAATGACATGAATTGCGTAGAAGAACTGCAAGCAGACAGAAAGAAAAAACTATTTCTTGCTCCAATTGTAGTTCTTGCATTTTTAGAGAAACCTTATGACTGATTTGTTCCTGCATGCTGATCCATAGGTCTGCAAAGTTTTCTAATCTACGATTCCTTATTTTTATTAACCCACCCTCCCCTCTGCCCATTTTCTACCTCGCGATTATGAAGCGTGGGAACAAGCAGAGCTAAAATATATCACTTATTTTCTTATCATTCTTTTGGACCAATTTGCTTTTCTGTAGTGGGTCAAATATCACTGACATCTGACATGGTTATTCCATTTAGTTTATCCGCCCAAAAAAATCTTAAGTTGGGAATATTTAACGTGGTTTTTGAATCTGGTGCTCCATCGATTCAAAGGAAACTTTCAAGACAGGTAAAAAAGAGACAGATTATGATTGATGTTTTGTATGTATAACACGGTTGATACACCATACTATATCGTCAGTCAAATTTGTAGCTGTTTTTGGGGCCGTTTATCACATTCTCCAGATAACTAATTTGCAGGTAGTACTTGAACGTTTTTGTGAATATACGCCTGTCTAGTTCATTGTTTCGTTCACACACTGCATTGCGTCTCTTCATCACATCAGTGTTAGAAGTGTTCTTCACCAGCGGACATGTTTGTATGTAGCTGAGGCTTGTGCCAGTTGCAAACTCTTTCTGATATTGCAGTGATTTCGACTTCTTTGGATTATTCAGCTTTTTATGTACAAGACATTGCGCCTCCTCTAGCCATTTCTCGAATGATTCGCGCTCTGCTTTTTTCCTCTGTGTTTGCTCGTTGTAGAAATCTGTGTAAGTATTTCCTCTTGACATCCCTCTTTTGTATACTGAAGATGACTGTTTGATGCCCAAAAGTCGATGGCTCTTTATTGCATCAATGTGCTCCTTGAGTAATGCTTGGCACACTATGTACAATCAACGGCACTGCTCCAGCAGTCTCCGTTGTGCTACACTAGCGCTTTTCCGATCAGAATCTCTGTTTCACTCCACTTTCTTTATACTGAGCGATACAGCCCTGATGTTGGAGCTATATAGAGAGATTACGAAGGCTTACTCTGTCCTCCAATTACATATAGTGCAGATTATTAGATTGGACTAATCACCGATGAGCATGGCACGTATGCAGAGCGGTGAGTGCTTCTCTGGCTTTTCATATTAGATGTAAGTATTCCAGATTCTTGTTCCCACGCACACTTATCTCTGCAGTTACAGATGGAGTTTTTTCTGTATATTGGGGGCGTTTGATGCAATTTTGTATGATGAAGGCATGCAATCCATTTGTAGCAACTGTCTTCGTTTTTTGTTATATAACAACACGTGTGTCTTGGTCTGGCTTATTACTTATTGCATGAACATTTTGCGGCATGAAAATTTTGCATTCATTAATTTCGCAGTTTTTTTGTCAAAATTGCAAATGTAGTGGCATTTTAATTTCGCGGTTCAGGGCATTAATACAGATTTTGCTGCATTTCTTTTTCGCAGTCCAAGTAAAAAATGAAAACGGAAAGGGCTTGGTTCTTCCAAAATGGTGTATTTTTCACTCCTTTTTGACAAAATAAACATAAAAACGTCTTTCAGTTTAAAACTTGGATTTTTTATGCATTTTAATTTCGCGGTTGGCCACAAATACAATTTTTCGCAGCATTTTAATTTCGCAGTTGAGGTGGAAATTCCTAGCTAATGCATTTTTCGCGGCATTTTAATTTCGTGTTTTTTTAACTCTACCACGAAACCGCGAAATTTTCATGCTGCAAAATTTTCATGCAATAGAGTATTATCCGGGCCAGCGTTTGTGTGCTGGAGCAGGTTGACCAATATTTTTTCAACTAGCTACAATATGAATTTACACCTTAAATCACTATAGGACAATTGCAAATGTTTTTAATGAAGATAGAGCAGATGATTAGGAATTATTTAGCAGTCAATAAGAGCCATGCTATGTTTGGAAAATGATTAGGCCCTAGAAAGGGTTTTACAGTAGCGCAATATTGCATACTTATATATATGTTCGAACATCTTGGGTACAATATATTGCCAAGGAAGTTCCCAGTCTAACCACAAGATGCGTTGGTCTAGATAAGTTTGAAAAGGCGTAAATAATGATGCACTTCCATTAGCATCCACCACTTTTGTTCTTGCTGAATTGGATAAGCACACCAACAATAAAGAACCTTCAAGAACCTTGGGCATCAAAACACAGTTTGATTTGAAACCCAATTTGGGCAAGGTTGTGTGTGCTCATTATAGTCTCTATACTTGGCAGGACATGATTACACATGAAAAAGGGAGTTGCTTATACTTGTCAATATTTTAGAGACCAATATGTTGCTCGTGTGTAAAACCTGCTTACGGATAGTCAAAAGGCTATCAAATGAGATACAATATTCATACGCCAACAATTCTCAGAAGCTCTACAATTTGAGAGACTACACAAAGGTTTTTGCAATCCAGGGCCATGCGTTGTCCACTCAATGACCAAGCAGATTAGTTGCTTCCAGTTAGCAGGGCAATTAGATTGAACCAACCATTGCCGGTGTCGGTGAAATATATTATACAGTATGTGTATCTCCCCCGTACCGAACAAAGGATGTCTTACACACATGATAGGCAACTGACAATCAGCTGATTGATCTGGAATCTACAGCTGCTATTGTACTAGGAATAGTTTTCAATAAAGGCCATGCTGGCTTTTGCAAGTCATGCAAAAATAACTGCTCATAACCATGCATCAATGTGCAGCTCCCTCATACTGAATGACAGAAGATACCTTATGTACAGGATAGGCAAATAGTCATGCAGCAAGCTCAGCTTGCCCGCATGGAAATGAGCACTGTAATTCTAGGTCAATCGAATTCTGATTTGAGACTTGGCGGTGTTTGGGATTTACATTCGCTATAGTCAAGCAACAGCCAATCAGATTAGCCACTTGGAATCAGGTTGGTTGAATTCCACCAATCAGATTAGCCAATTGCTATTATATCTGTTGAATCCCACCCATCAACGGTATTGTGATCTGTATGTTCTGCAGCTTCCCCGTGCTATAAACTATATAAAGATGTGCAGCTCACATGAGCGTGCCAGCATGATATTTTATTGATTGACAGGTGTCACTCAGACTACGATGTTGGTGTTCTGAAATGTTACAGTAGTCTATTTGTAGGAAGCACTAAATGTGAGCTGAAATTTGCTGTTCGTCAGTTTTTTCTGTTTTTCAGCCTCATTCGTTCTTATGTCACAAGGCAATACGGGCTCAATTATATTCGTCGTAAGGAAAGTCAATATTACTTAGCTTCATTCCTCTCGTCTTAAACAATTGTCAATATATTGACAATTGTAATAGATGTTTGTCATTTAACAACAAAACATATATAAAGAAAAGCGTTCTTTAAAAGTGTCTAATCTACTTAGTGTTCATGCTTTGACGTCACAAAATTGTGGTTTTTCTTTCTCAATAGACGGAAATCTTGGCAGTGCTTTCAAAGAAAAAATTGCTGGTGCCCAACATATTGCCTACCTTACGAGGGATTTTCCTGGTCGAGGTTGTGTCGTTTGTTCACATTTACACTGGGGCTCCGAACTGTTTGCATCATTAGTCTTGCTCATTTTTGTGGTCAAAACAGCAAAGCATTTCATGCAAAGTAATCGAGAATAAGGCATAGTGGTAGGTAAAGCTTTGATCATCACTAGCGAAGAGAAGGTAGGAAAGCAGAGGGACATGAATACTACGAACTTATATGATAGTGTAGGATAAAGCTCAGGGTTGTGTCGTAAGATTACTAATGCACAATAGTTTAATTAAAACTAGTAACTGATTTCCAGACCACTTGTGTCTGAGGCACGCGATATGTCAGAAGACAACACACCGAGGCACGCGATCATGAACGCGCCTCAATGGATTTGAGGTACGTATGGAGGCCCGTGCCCGCTATCGCACACCTTAGAATGAAAAAACTGCTTGGGTACCAAAATTTTGATTTTGCGATATCGACAGAAAATACTGCAACAGGAAATTCAAATTCTTAACTCTATCTGAAGCAGGATGGGATGGCTGGATCCCATGCCAGGTATCCTGGCTGCACACTGCTAAGTCAGCACAGCACTTCCCATGGGGGATTTCGTTTTATTTATGTCCGTCTTTTAATTTGACGTGGCGTTCGTTTTCTATACGTTTTTCCTTGCGGATGTGATATTTTGAATGAACGCATAGAAAAAATATCCTGAACAATGGAGCATTTTCACAAAGCCAGCCTTGTTTTACCTTATTTTGCTCTTAAAGAATTTCTTGATACATTTAATAATTTTTGTGTTAGGGCAAGTTTTTCGAGAAAATTCTGGAACGAGGGAAACTTGAATCTAAATCTTTTATGAAGAATATTTTTCTCATACCTAAATTGCAAAATCCGCCTTCGGAATCTGTGCAAAACGAGGTCGGCAAAATTGGCGGACCTTGGACAACATCAGGTGCTGAGACGAAAACTAAGTTGCTGGTATTCACTAGATTGCTTTCATGTTTTTCCTTCACAAATACCTCATATTCTTATTGTAGACTCTTTTTGCTTGTGATTTATCGTATAAAAATCTCTGAGAAAAACTTTCTTTTTATTGCATGAAATTGTTTCCATTTGTGACATTTTTTGATCAGCATGATTTCAAAAGTGCCTCTTTTGGGAAAGAATCGCATGCTGCCATAATAGCTTAGTATGCCCTGATATTGCACACACGTGATCTTGTGGACTACTGAACATGCTTAACAATCTGTGAAAACCACTCTTTGAACTGTCTATCAAAGTTTTCCATGTCGATCAATTTTCCAGCAGCTCAAATGAACAGCTGGAATCCATAAGGGAACATTAGTGTATCAAAGATAGCAGCTTGACGGCAGTGTCATTGGAGATGGTCTTTTGGCCATATTATTGCCGAGAAGCACAAAGTTGCAGATTTTAGAATTATTTGTCAACTGTTATATGGGAGAAGGAGAATCAGTAGCGCTAAGCTTTTATTCCGAGTTTTGGAAATTCTGACAATAGGAAATATTGAGGTTATGCTGATCTCCATAGAATCTAGGGCGACATCTAGGTTGGTATTGTTGAAATCCAATCTGAATTCCGAGGGCTAAGTATAAAGGTCGGATTAAACTCAAGGAAAGAAATTCCGGCAAATGCGACTACAGTTTTCGATTACTAATCAAGGAAAGCATGATTTTTGTGCAAAGTCAAGCAAAACATAAACTTTATGCAGGTAATGGCATGTGCTGTCATTCGTGCGGTAATGTGCACTATGGTGAGGATACTATTGATAGCCTACAATACACTGACAAACACTATTGAGCATTACCACTCATGTTTATAGTGATGCAAGATTAACTTCTGATTCACATTGGCTGTCATAGTTAAGATCGAAGGTGGGGCATGATCATGAAACCCTTAATCTCTGGAACTGCTCTATTATAGATCCTATGGAGTTTTTTTCTTGACATGTCTGGGTTTTTTTTTTATTGTAGCATTCGTGTCTTATCAATTTCCTGTGGCTCAACTCATACCATCGCTCTCTGTCAGGAAGGAGTAAGTAGCCACCTTTTTATTTGTGTCACCATATTTTCAAATTAGTCTTGAGTTCATTTTGCCAGTTTTGCGATCCTACCCAGAGTTATAGTTTGATGGTTTGCCTCCCCTTTTAATAAGCTAGAACTGAAAAGGATGACCAGGCTTGATCTCATGTCACCAGTAGTTTAAGGAGTTGAGAGTGGTGAAGATTTATTTTAATATACAATTCATTTCGTTTGTTTTTATCATTCTGTTGTAGGTATATGCTTGGGGAGCGAACCAATTTGGACAGGTATGAAAGTACATTTGTTGGAAATCAATTGCTTACTACAGTAGATGTTCATGGTATGGAGTGCCAACTTTGAGTGAAAAGCTATGATGCGAGTGCTATTTTCCTGCATCCAGTTGGCTAATGTTTCTGCTATAGATTTAAAGATAATGTTTTGTTTATGTTTGAGCTACTCTCCTCACACTTGGAGTTCTCTCTTTCTCCTAGTTTCAAAGGAAATTGCTCTCGCCTTGATATAAAAAAACACTGCAATCAACTGACTCTTTAAAATTATTGAATAGGTTCAAAAAGTGATTAGTTCTTGCTATAAGAGATATAACTTCCAATGCTCGGCAGTAACAGAAGTCAGTAATAGTGCACTAACAAGACTTGTTTTAGCCCTATGTTGCTATCGACTATCAAACACAACAGCTTGCCCCTCGTAGTTCAAAGCAATCCTGTAGCTAACCTGCAAATGCTATCCTTTTTCTAGAAATCAAATGCATGTCCTGCCCTTTTAGAATATGCCCTGATCAATGTTGCTTTGTCTACGGGCTATTGAAGCATGTTTAAGTAACCAATAGCTTGTCGATATCAACAACACAACAGTGAAAGGACTATTGTGTCTTTTCCAGGCTGCTGCTCTAATTTTTAACTTAGATTACAGTTTCAACATTTTGAATACGCGATTGACTTGGATTATGGTTTTAACATTTTGAATAAGCGTAAATCCTGAAATAAAAAGTCGAGGTACGATTTATAGTTAGAATGATCTGCAAAAATTCCATTTGTTTTGAAAATTGATGTAAGAGGCTTGTTATGATTTTAGTTTGGGGTGTACCAAGACCAAGTGAATCCGAAATCGATTCAATGAAATTAATGCTACCTCCACACAGAACTTATTATGGGAAGATTTTAAGCTGTTGAATACAAGATGCAGTGTCTCAGTCCTGCTTGTAGTTAACAATTTGTGAAGTCATTTGGAAGTTTTCTGAAACTTTCTTATCTTCCAGCTTGGTATCGGTGACACTCGCAAACGTAGTCGACCGGTAAACGTGCCTGAGTTAACAGCGAAACGTATCGTCTCGGTTGCCTGTGGGCATTACCATACTCTTGCACTGACGTCAGATTATCGGGTCTGGGCTTGGGGATGGGCTATACATGGCCAACTTGGTTTGTCATCAGTTGAAAACGCAACCCTTCCTCAGCAGATTACAGCTTTGCAAGATGCTCGCATTGTACAAATTGCTGCTGGTTATGCACATTCAGCTGTGCTTACAAACAAGGTGAGTAATTGTTGGATTTTAGGACATGATCATGAAATTTAAACCGAAATATAGACAATTAATAATTAAGTACTCCGTGAAGCCCTTGCTTGCGCTGGTGGTGTAGTCAACGTGTGCATGCAAGGTTGACGGTGGGAAGTGCAAAATCCCTCAAGGTTAAGACGTGTACAGGTTAAGACGTGTACAGGTTAAGACGTGTACAGGTGAATTAAAATCTGACACTAAGTAATAGCAAAGAGCAGAAATCAAATCTGCAAGTGGAGAAGAACTTAATTTCTTCAACCGAATTCAACGGCAAATCATTTTCAGGCTAGCCTGCAATACCGCGTGATAATTTCAAGTGGAACTGAATGGAAAAGTACTGTGAGATAATGAGATTCTTCGTTGGCATAGACATGAAAATACTTTAGTTATCTTTTTACCTTGAGTATTAAGAGCTGATGCATTAGTGTGTTTTTTTCTTGTCTTGCTGAAAGCTTGATTTATTGTCTCTTGAACAGGATGCTTTTTGCCTGCTTTTTTCGGACTCCTTTCCTGTGTACGTATATTTTCCAGTCGAAAAGAAGAGCATCAGACTCCTTTCCTGTATACATATATTTTCCAGTCAAAAAGAAGAGCATCAGACTCCTTTCCTGTGTACGTATATTTTCCAGTCGAAAGAAGGGTGTCAGACTCCTTTCCTGTATAGGTATATTTTCCAGTTGAAAAGGAGCACGTCAGACTCCTTTTCCTGTGTACCGTAATGATTCGATTAAGCCCCCACCTTCGAATAAGCCCCCCTCTCGAATAAGCCCCCACCCCAAAACTAATTTTTGACAAATAAGCCCCCACCCTCGAATAAGCCCCCACCCTATCAAG
>JAOBRC010126678.1:384-15432 GCA_027575255.1 Scolionema suvaense | reverse complement strand
CCATAGTGAGCAATCGTCGGCATGCGAGAGAAAGGCCGAGAATATGACTCCAGGAGAA
Organism: Scolionema suvaense; assembly: GCA_027575255.1. Taxonomy (NCBI): domain Eukaryota; kingdom Metazoa; phylum Cnidaria; class Hydrozoa; order Limnomedusae; family Olindiidae; genus Scolionema; species Scolionema suvaense. The sequence continues at coordinate 15,374 of JAOBRC010126678.1, read as the reverse complement.
AATAGAAATTTCAAAATGCAATATCTCCCAAAGTAAACATCGTATGGAGCCGAAATTTTTCGAATATATTACTATCTTAAGCAACACATTATGCTAGAACTCTGAGTTTTATGCTTTTATGTGAGCATGAGAGTTCTAGCATAATGTGTTGTTTTTTATTTGTGTCCTCTATGATGTGATATCTGCTCTTGTTCTTCGAAATTATTGAGTACTCTTCTGCTACTGTGGATCAGACTAATTGGAATATTGAATCTTGAGCTATATGATATGCATACAATATTAGATTTCATACCTCCTCGACTAACAGTGCCAATAGTAAGGTTTGGGTGCCTAAACTGTTGATGGCTTCAAATTGTAGCTGAGAACATCTCTGATTGCTATGATAATTATTTGTCAAAGTTGAGATGAGCATAGAGCTATAATTTGTTTGTTAGCACAATGTATAGCTTTTTGTATTGTAGATCCACTGCTATTGCAAATTTTGATTGGTGTTGGAATTCTCTTGCACTCACACCCTGGCCACCTTTATCAGAAAGCAATTTGGTTTCAATTTTCCAAGAACGTCATATTCCTGTTGCCATACAAAAAATTTTTTGCATACAGGGAGCAGAATTGCAGGCACTATTGAAAGAAGATGAAGATGCTATCAGCAAGACACAGGAAGAAATAAAGGCTGCTAAGGAGGCACTGTTTAGCATGCAGAATGATTACGATACAAAAATCAAAACATTGCTAGTAAGTTACGTTTTTGCTACTCTTTTGTTTTGTTTTTTTTTATATATCAATTTATTGATTACGATACTTTTTTTGTTGTTGTTCTTTCCTTCTTTTGGATTGTTTTATTGGTACTTTCTTGCTGGGCATGATTTGCTTGTTGGAGAAGAATATTGCAGTTCTGTGGGTTCTAACATAAATTTGATAAATAGTGGTGCACAGGTTGAAGGCTGCTGGACTGGATCGCATCCTCACTTTCATGCTCTCCCTTCATTACCCAGCTTCTTCATAGAGTATCAGTGTTAGAGCGCAGCTGGGTAGCAGAGATGAAAACAAACCACATTATGTTTACGTCCAGTGCCAACACATTGCCTTTTCTGGGCGATGTGAAGAGACAAGGCATACCTATTCTCAAACTGCAATGTTTATGACCAGACTCATGCAGACTTGCAAGGCATGTTGATGGAAATCATACTTGACCTTTGAAAGAATAAAATGTGCGTGTGAATGCATTTGCTGTTTTGATTCTTGTTCTGAAAGTACCGGGGTTTTTTGTACAAAAGGTTGTAATACCGATGATTTTCACTCAGAATATTTTCCGTCCTTCAGGAAAGCATTAGTTATTTGAAAGAAGAAATCAAGACAAGAAAAGAGCGCTATGACAGAGAGCGGGTAAGCTTGAATTTGATTTCATTATTTTTCTATGTTGGTTTCTCTTACTGAACTTCTAAGCTAAGTTAAATTTCAACCTACGATTAAAAGGGAAGAATGGTCAAAAAAATGACATTTTAACAGATCAAAGAGCACAGCAAAACATGGGATTTCCTATCAGCATCATAACAAAAGTTTGCTTAGTTCTGTAGATATTCTCTCTCAAAGTCTAGCAGCTACCATCATGCCATTGGAGTCTTGCCATGCATTGCTATTTCCTTTTGTAACAAAACTTCATATTATTTTCTTTATTGGATCTTAAGCATATTGCGTAGGTTTATGATGAAATCAAGGAGACAACCCTTCACAATAATTCAATGTGGAGTATTTTGGAAACAAAATGTAGATAATTTGAGTGTGACACCAGTGACATCATGCATAATTAGTGGCATGATCGTAGCTGCTGTACTTTGGGACTAAATATCTCCGGAACTACACGAGCTTTTGTCATGGAATGAAAACCTTTTGTCACGTTTTGTAGAGCTCTATCATCTGTTAGAATTTCATTTTTGACCATTGTTTCCCTAGGGGGACTGCTCACAAGACACATTACATTGTTATGCATTTATTTATTTTTATTTATGATGGTTAATCTCAGCATGCAAACATTGTTTTATTTTATTTCATGGAATAAACAGTTTTCATAAGTTCACGAAAATTCAAGATGTTTTACACTTTCCATTGGAGTGTAATAGATTGGAACAATATTTTAACACTCTTTAGGGCAGGGGGTACGGTTACCTCCCCCTCAGAAATTGTGTAGTAACTTTTGAATTGCTAGCGTTTGTGTTTAAATCTGTTTAGCTCTTAGTACTTATTCCTCATGTACATTGTGTCCAAATTTGAGCTTATTTGGATCAGTAGTTCAAAAGATAGGAACAGTTTCTCGGAGTATTCTGACACTACTCCATTGTATTTTACATGGGCATGTTGAGTAGGCTCGCACAGCTCGCTGGTCATAGACTGCCTATGTGATAGATTTGAAGCAAACTGGGCAAAAACCATGAAACCAGTGGATGTTTTCTGGAACATTAAATGTCTAAGGATTGCCATACAAAATTTCATTATTGTTTGGGCTTTCCGATTGTGAGATAGGTGAGGGAGGTAAATATACCCCCTCCTAAATGGGTGTTAGCCAGACCCCCCCCCCCTTCCCCCCTCTTATATACGGTTAAAATAATTTGAACAGTTGGAAGGATGAGGACCAAAAATGTTTGTCTGATTGGCGAAGTTGAATAGGCGATTTTTGCAGTTCATTTTAATGCAATGAATTGTGGGATATTGCCAGGCGGCAAATGTCTTTGAAAAATGGAAGCTGATATCCCCAACGGAGATAATTTTAATGCCTATAGAGGAGCCGCTTAATTCTATTGGCTGCTAAAGTGGGAATAGCCCAAGCTCATATTTCTTTGTGGCAGTAACATGAACTTTTATATATCCAACCTGACCTTCTAACAATGCAACTGAGCAGGTCACAATCATCTTCACTCCTAAACTATAATTATTAAAAGCTTTTAGAGATGCACCTAAAATTAGGGTCAATGTTGTTTGAATATGGAGTAGCACGTCAGTTTATTCCCTGTTTACAAATGGGAATTAGCCACTTCCGAAAAATGACTTGAATGTTGGGTAGCAGCATGTGACCATTTGATTGCGGAGCAGGACTGAGTGGGGAGTATATTTATGAGTGGGGCAAAGGTTCTCATATATGTCTAGAAAATGTAACATAACATGCCCTAGAAGTGAGGCTTATGATATCACTTCAAAAGCTGTTGCCGCATCCTTAATAATGCCCTTTTATCTGTATGAGAATGAAACAACAGAAAAACAGGTCAGCTATGTGATGCTGTCTTCTTTGTGGATGAGAAAGCTTGTGATGAAGTGTCAGAGAAATTTTATTGATGTAGGGGTAGACCTGGATGAGATGTATGTTTTGAAGTAAAGGTGGGTAGAAATCTCTCCACAAATTATGAGCACTTCCTTTTATGTGTGGTATGGAGAGCTGTTCGTCAGATATGTGAATATAGATTTCAACGCAATTTAGTCTGTGGTTGACAACATTTGCATTCCAAAGATTTGTTATTTTGCTTAGATTCTTGCTATTGTTGCTTGCCGCGGTTTCTTATCTCTCTAAATTGTTATTGTTCAGTCATAATTGTAGCATGTTATTCTAATTCATAGACGATGGAATTTTTTTAACCAGAAATGAAAATTTTTCGGAATTTATCTGCTTTGCGTTCATTCAACCCGTGATAATGCCAAGTACTGTACCTCCTCATCATATAGTACTTTTTGATGATCTGGTATGAGTACTTATTTTCCTCCTACATTTCCAAGTTGTATCAATTCATTCTGCAATAGGTATATGTCCTCAATAGCTTGATTCTTAAAGTAGATAATACTTAGGTTTTGTTATGTGATGGAATATCTATTCTTCATCCAATATGTCTGTGGCCAATATCTATTGTATACTCCTTTTTTATAAACAACCCAGATTTTTCATTTTGCCCCAAAATGCTGTTTAATTACCAAAAAATTGCCGCAAAAGTTGTTTAACAGTTGTTTTGATTTATCATCTCTTAGTGATGACTCAGGTGTACGGCAGATCCAATCTTAGCTCAGCTGCTTAATGACAGCCAATTTTTATGGTCACCTTGGATGCTGACAGTGACAGTGGAGATATATAGTGCATTTTGATTTGAGTTAATTGAACGTTTTTACAAAATCGTTGCGTTTAGTTGTTGAAGTGAATTTTACCCCACCTCAATTGCTTACAAGTTGTTTAAATTTTCAGCTTTTTTGGGGGGTGGTTGTTCATTTTTAATGTTGTTTATTTTAAGAATGTTAGTATATGTATATGACAAATCTTAGTAAGTATGAAGTTGCTCCACACACCACATAGTCAATGGCCCTTATACTGAAATGCAAAAAAAAAAAAAGAATAGAAAGACTTGGCCTGTAAAAGCCGTTGAAGTTTTCGCTCTATTTTTATTGATTGAATATGTTTCTCCTGTTTAGCCAGCATATCTTGAATTGGAAGAACAGTTTGCGAAGGAAACTGAGGACTTTGAGAATATGAAGAAAAGCATTGTGGGTATGTTAGAGGCATAACGTGTAAAATATTTCAGTTCTTGTGTAAACTGGACCAATGGTTATAGGTATCTATTGATCTTTATACGTCAAAGACAGTTGTAAGTCAGAAGTGTTATGAAGTGTTATAGCACTACAAGCATCATGAGAAAACGTGAATTAGTGAGCCTGGTTCTTAAGATACAATGTACTTTACAATGGATTTACATCCCGACACCTTCCGCAGCAGTGTTGGTTGAATCTTTTGAATTTGCACGAAAGTTTCACCAAATTCTAGAGGTAAAAGGGAAGGAGAACACTTCATGATCCTCAAAAGTATGCAAAATTTCCCTGCAATTTGCAGCAATTTTCAGCAAAAGTTCAAGATCTGGAGAGGTATTCGCCTAGGGATCAACACCTTTCTGTTCGAGATAGAGAATCATTCAAGATAGAGAGATGTATCTATTAATTAAGAATGCATGCTAATGGGAGAGGAACTTCAGTTTGATGTGGAGAGAAGTTCGAGATAGATTAGTCGAGATAGAGAGATTCAGCTGTTATCACACCTGAGAAAACTCTTGTTAGGCTTGCTGGGCATGGCACTTTATTTTTCCAAAAATGGTTCTGTTCAGTTGTTTTGCTATGTACCTCTGCCGACGTGGGAGTTATGCTCATTTTGTTATTGTTGTTATTGGCTGTGTGTTGATTGTATTGTATTTGTTGGTGTGAAATAATGATTGATGATTAAAATTTGCAGGAGTCCACTGTAGGGTTTCACTTCTGAAATATTGGCACCTTTCTTTTAGATATCACACGGCATTTTCATAATTCAAGGGTTTTAGAGTCAGTTCAATACTCTGGCTTTTGCAAGGATTGTTTTGTTATTAAGATGCGATTGTATGGAGCCAATTTAAGTTCTTTTTTTACTCTTAGTTTTTTCTGTCTTTTTTTTCTTATTGTGATGACCATTAATGTTTGGTTTGAGGCTTCATGCTCTAAATTTTTCTGGGCTTTGTGCCTCTTTTGCATTACTCACTATTGTCTCTCTTGAAATTATCATTTTGAATGTTCAGTTGTTGTAAAACTTTATATGATCTTACCGCGTAGTTATGTGAATTTAATTTATCATCAGTGAAGATGTGGTTTTAGTAATCATGACAATGCTGTACTGATGTATCATTATTGCTAAAAGAGGTATTCCCTGTATCCTATATGAATTTCTCTTATTTTGCTATCGTTTGAATTCAGAATTAAAAACCAAGAAAGTTGAATTGGAAAAGCAAATTGAGGACATGAAATGCAAGATATCAAAAATGGAAGAACCAAAGGTATATTGTGTCCCATTCATTCTTGCTGGCACTGGCTTTCATATTTTTTTTTTAGGTGGTTGTGAATATTTTAGCCTGCTTGTGGTTGTCTCGAAAAATTCACCTTCTTTCGTGGTTTACCCACTTTTGCACGGGAATGCAATTTGCTAAGCCAGTGCATAGCCAATGGTCATTCGTAGCCTATGTCACATGCTCTCGTGCACCTTGGCCACTCAACCTAGAACACCTGGGAATCCTGGAAAACCTGGAGAATAGCCTGTTTTGAACGTTTTGCCTGGAAAACCTAGGAAAGTGCAGGTTTTTTGAGAGCTGAGCTTGGAAAACCTGGAAAATTCTCATATTTTGCCTTGGCACATTGAACAGCTACTTGTATGATCACCTTTTTGCCGTTAGTTGGTATGCATTTCTACTCCAGTGTTCAGTAATTTTGATATTGTTTTAAAGGGGTTAGTTGGTGAAGTGAGATTGTACTAACAATTGTCGGTAGAACTCCATTTCTGCAAAGTACATCTGTGATTTTTGCCTACCTGACATGGAGAAGAGTATGCTTTTGAACAGAGAATTCCTGGAATAAAGTCTGCTTTCAGTCAGAGATAGTGGCCATCATATCATGTGACGTGTTACTAGAAATCGATTTGAATGAATCTTGGTCTGAATTATACCATTTGCTACTGTCACTTCATATGAAGGTATGATGTGTGAGCTCATTCCGTTTTCACAAAATCTTGCTAATTTTTTAAGATATTACCAGACACTGAGCAGTAGACTTAGCTAAAGTGCTCTTGGTTGGAGAGCAGACTATTACATGTCGTTCCGTGAAGGTGTTTGTAACTCTTCGTTTTCAAATTTTTGGACTCTTGCTTTGGCAGAGAGTCCGATAAACTGAGCTCTGATGTTTGTCTGTCTGCTTGTTAATTGAAACTAAGTGAAGCCAGATTTTTTAAAAGTTTATTGTGCGGATTGCAGTTGGCAATCTATGCCCGAAATTGGCCAGTTATAGATTTTATCAAAATATTTGAAGAACAACTGGTCATTGTTTTGGTGTGCACTGTAGGTGCATTTTTGCTATTGCATGGTGAACCATGTGCCATACCTGGGCACGTTCTGGTTTGAGTTTTTTGAAAATATTTTCAGAAGGCTTGACCAGTTTTCATAATTATTTTTACTGGAATCTTAATAGCAATGCTACATAGGTAATGGACCACGGGTCTTATTTTAAATAACTTCTACTTATGTAGAGCCGGTTTTTACTGTTCATTATGTTAGGTTGTTTTTTGGTGTCGCCCGTGAGAGTATAATGAGCCATCTGTCGCATGTTCCAAAAGCATCCGGTGGTGTGGGATATTTTTTAAGTTCGCTTAAAGTAATTCAAGATCTGTGCCAACTTTGTAGTTTTTGGCGTAAAAGGTATTCATAATAGTAGGGCTGTTGAGACAGTTCAATTGGTTTTTGTTTTGTTGTTGTTGTTGTTGTTTTTGTTATTGTTGTTGTTTTTAGAAGACTATTGTTTCACTTGGACATGATAATTTTTTTGTATCAAAGGGCATCAAAAATTTGCCTCCTAGAAAATTTTATTTACCATCGAAGCAGTATTCGCTGTAGTGCTGTGACTTTGTGACTTATATTGTAATTTTTTTGCCGTTTTGACCAAATTTCAGGTTGTTTTTCAAATGATCCCGAGATATCGACCTTTTCTCGGGAGCACCTGTGTGCATTTTGTAGTTGAATTTATCACGTTTTTGAGAGTAACGACTTATTATGAAGTCATCCTTAATTATGATGTCATAAATTATTTTTCTTTGTGTCAAACAGAAGTTTACATCTTGTTCTTTATTCCTGCCAAGTTTCAACCTAATGGACTATTCAGACGCGAGTTAGCATTGGGGGGGGGGGGGGGCAGCAAGTTTGGTAATCGATCATTTATATTGTGCTGTGGCGTAAACCGTGGTCGTTTTTGTTGGTGATGCTATTTTCGTTTTAGACCATTGTGACATCTCAATGCCCTTGATATGATTTTACATAATGATCCATTATTAAATTTGTGAGAGTCCACCGATTCTACGACTTTTTGCCTTTGTTTTTGCTAGTAGATTAATTGAGTTATATTTGCTTTTTTGGAATCAGTTGAAAGTTCAGGAGGAATTGGCTATTGCAAGAGCTACTTACCTAGAACAGTTGAAAAAACAAGGAGAGGAGATGTTGGAACTGGAAGAGCGCATCAGTGATTGCAATAGCAAATTGGCAGCTGTCAAGAAGGAGAATCAGAGGTATGCAGAATTTTTATTGCACGGTTGGAGATTTTCAATGAAATGGTGCTTGCGATGTGTTGACAATAGACAAGTTATTGATTTCGTTAGCCTGTTATTAGAGAAAATCCTGTGCCTCTAATGAAAATAACAAAGAAAGACAGATTTGGCCAGAAAATCTATGGTGGCGTAGTATTTTGTTGGTTCCTGTTCCTATACTTGCTGATATCAAGATAACAATTCATGAAATCTTGCCTTGTTTTTCATACGCAGAGTAGAATGTTTTTATCTGATCAATCGTTAGATGATGTCATGAAGCATAGATTGAACTGGAAACTTTTTTGTGTTTTGTGGAGTTGCGAAGACGAATTGTATTTGTGATTCTCAAAAGAAGCCCACACTTTCAGCATAATGCACCTTTTATCAAATAATTGCCTGTGTTCTCTCTTGGGTAGTGAAGCAACAATTTGAAAAGTTTCTGTGCAAAACAGTGCTGAAAGAGCCTAAAGTTTTTCATTGCTGAAGTTTGATTTCACTGCATGCCCTTACCAGTCAAGGGCATTATTGAATGTTAGTAATGGTGGATGTCTGATGTCTGCTGATACCCTGTTGATATTTTTTGGTGAGCACATTAAAAATTGTGGTGTATATAATATTATGTTTCATTTTTAATTCATTGTAGATTCCGTGAGGTAAGATGCCCACTCATTGTGTTTGACATGTTCGGAATCGATTGTGCTTGTATATAGAAGGTATGATTCAGTTGATGTGTTTGCTTGTGGAAAATCGTTGAATTAAAACGCTTTTTAAGAGCAATGTTTTTCATTACCAGTATGCCTGGAAGAAGTACGCACCCTACCACAATATTATTTTACAGATTAAAAGATTCAGGTATTTGGTTTGCTCTTAACTCCTTGTCCTTAACACTTTTTCTGGAAAACGGAATTTCACTGATGGACCAAATTGCAAAATGTTTTACCAGATTCGAGAGAACAAAATTAAAGTTTTTTCTGATCATTTATTGCCAATTGTTGAAGCTACAAGCTAATAGTAGGTTGCGAGCTTGTAAAATAATCTTGAATAAGCAATAACATACCTTTGAACTTCATGCGGAAGAGAATGGGAAGCAAGCAAGAATGACTCTTTTTCAGAATTCCTGAGTTTGTTTCAGATTGAATCGTAAAAAGAACAGAGTAGGGCTATGCTGTTTAGTGAACACAACTCTTAGCTTTTGTGCGACTTTTGCGAATTAAGATGTGAAATACGTTCTGCACTGTTGGGATAACTAAGTCTTAGGGAAGCCACGCTATTCTGGAGTTGCCTACTACTGATTTCTCTTATTTGATCCAATTCTGAACCCTTGTTTGGCCTCCTGTACTAGAAAAGGGTAACATATTAGTAACTAGTGGTAAATGGAAAAGAGTAGGACGTTATAACTTTGCATGATCTTTTAAAGTCAGATTGAACCAAAAAGTATAGCTCTCAGCCTCTACAGGCCCTGAGGAATAGGATATTGCCTTCGGGATACTAGATCAAATCTTTCGCTGAGACAGTAGTTCTAGACAAAGTCGGTCTAGAAGCAGATGCTAGACAGCACCAAAATGCACCTTGAAATTGTTTTTTATGTTAAATGTTGAACACCATCAACAATTTTGAGGAAAAGATGTCAGCAAGTTTCATAAATTTTGTTGTTGCTATGAATTGTTAGTGATGTAATCAACACTTGCAAGTAAAATGCTTTTATGTTTTATGTTCCTCCGTACTGTATTATTATCACTAGTTTGAAATCCAATCAGGTTATAGTTAGCAGGCGAATGTGCCCTCCCCGCAGCTACACCTATTCCACATGTAGGGGTGATTTCCACTGATTTTTAAGGTACATGCCGGGAATGATGCAACCTCGCAACGTACTTGTCTCAGGCTTTTATTTGTAAGAGTGTTCATTGGTTGTAATAAAGTGCTGAGATATCATCAGCATTTTATCACTTGGCATGTGACATGTTTTGGCATTTTGGCTGCAAAAGTTCTGTAAAATAATAAAAATGGCACAGTTTGAGACAGTTTAGGCATTTTTGGTCCTTTAGGGTCCATTACGATGTATCTTGAGCAAAGAAGTTTGAAAAAATTGATCATGCAAATTTTAGAAAACAGTGTGTATGGCACCTACTGTTTTTCCCTATCACAGGCGGGGGTGTGGGGGGGGCTTTTTTGCCCGTCGGGTCAGATGTGCTAAAATAATTGCTTTTTGGAATGATCTTGCAAACCAAGCTTTAGTCTACCTTCATAGACTTTATCGATGCGTATTCTGACCAAATTCGACATAGCTTGGGTCAACGGGTTGTATGATTTTGGCCAATTTTCGAAAAATGGTCAAAAATTCCAGAAAATGAAAAAACTGAAATAAATCCACATTAAACTTGTGGAATATTCTTTTAATGTTAAAAATACAGTGCAAAAGTGTAAAGCGAACTCAAGAAAACAAATTTCAGTGAATTTGACACAAGTTTGGGGGTTTTTTACGGGCAAGAACATGATTTTTGGGCAAAGTCGGGCAAAACATGGGCTATTTTACCCCTGGTAATACGTGACATCATATCTCAGGAAACCTGGGGCGGGAAAATATTTCTATGTACATTTTTTAAGTCTTCTAAGATAAAGGGAAGTGCATAGCAAGTTTCACCTTCAAAGCTGCTCAAAAACAGAAGTTATGGCTGTGGGCAAAAACTACGAATCTACTACCACTCCACGTTTGGTGGTCATAGTTGAAGTCAACCTGAAAGTGTTTGAGAAGGGGTGGAATCAACCCCCTCTCATATCTCCCAAACTGAAAAGTACCTCTAATAGAATAGAGTTGTAGCAAGTTGACTCAAAGCCTGTTAAAACACAGTTTAGGAAATGTTTTTTCTTATGCTGAAGCTTTCGATGTTGTTTCTATGTTTCTTGCAACTTTTCTTGAACTTGCTGAAAGCATGATTTCCATTTGTCTGTCTTGTTTGTTTTGTTTGGTATTTCTGGTGTGAAGGCTGCCGGGTTTTGTCCTTCAGTGACAGTATTCCAGATGCTGCTGCTCTTTATTCGTATGTGAGGTACATTGATCCATTGATTGGACTCTGGTTTTAGTGGAAGAGTTCTATAAAATGAGGTCTGTCGTCCGTCCTTCCGTCTGCCTGTCACGCACTTTCCTGGATAACCACTCAATGGATTTTTCTGAAATTTGGCATGAAGGGGACAACCTGTAATTAAGGAAAAGTGATGACGTCGGAATTTTGAAAAAAAAAATTTTTTGGCTTGCAGGTGGCAATTCATTTCAGAACATGGCCATTTTTAGGGTTTTTTCAAAATATTTCAAAATTCATTTGTTGCTTTTTAGTAATCTTTTATGCACTGTAAAGCTTTAGGACAATAGTAGTTTCGTTTTTCACTATGTGTCATGTCTGGGAAAACTCTCGTTTGGCTTGCAGGTGGCAATTTACGTCCAAAACGGGCAATTTTTGATGTGTCTGATTATCGTCATTTTTGGTGCAATTTGTTGGGACAATTCTGCCTTTGTTATGGACCAGGTGCCATGTCTCAGGAAAATCTGACAGGTGGTAATTTACATCTGACATTGGCTATTTTCAGGGTTTTTTCCAAATGTCATAGAAGGTTCATCCATTTTTTGGTGTGATTCTTTGGGGCATTTCTGCATATGTTATGAATCATGCACCATATCTCAAGAAAATCTTGTCAGGCTTGCGGGTGACAATTTACGTCTGAAAATGGCTATTTTCAGGATTTTTGCCAAATATGTCCAAATTGGTTCATCTGTTATTATTTGTCATTTAGGGGCAACATAACCTATACTATGACCCATGCCTTATATCTTGGGAGTACCTCGCTCAGGGTACAGTGGTAATTTACGTCAATTACAGCTATTTTCAGGGTTTTTTCAAAGTAATATTTTCGAGAACGTTTCATCCATTTTTTCGCACTTGTGGTGTGAATCTTATGGCTTGTATCTTTTTTTTTCTTTGATCTAACACACAGATTCTCAATTAAGTTTGCAGGAGTCCACTAATTCTGTGACTTGTTAATTTTTGCTGTTCGCTTCCCATCAGCCACCCATCTTGCAATGTATACATAAAGATTTTCTGATTTTTATCTTGTAAATAGAAAATTGCAATGGGAACAAAATAGTGGGGCCAAATTTTACATTTTAGAGGAAGTAGACCTTTTAGCGACTTGAATTCCTGAAGAGCAGACATTGATTACTTGTCAACTGCAAAACTGGTGTAGATCGTGATCATTCTCTTTTGCCACCGTAGCAATAATTGTTGTTTTCACTGTGGCCATCCCACAATGTATTGCATAATGACAATTTGCGAAAAGGTCTATTATGTTGGGAAGTGGCCCTATAACCAAATTATGATTTATATTAGTTTTTTGTGAAGTTTTGGAAACGTGTTCCTTACTTTTTAAAAGTTTTACTGTAAATTTTGGGCTAAGTGCTACTTATTTAGCCTAAGTTGCATATCTGGTTTTAAAACTGGTCAAAGTTATGCCTGTTTTTGTTTCCTTTTCAATGAATGTCCTTCTGATTTTTCTTTGGTATTAGATATCAACTAGTCCTTTCATGTGTTGTTTGTTGGATTACTTACATATTCCTAATCCTATCAGCTTCTCGATTGTGCAGTTAAAAAAAAATTAAAAATTTTAAAAATTAGTTAAAAATTTCTTACTTGACGGCAAACTCATTGCCTTTAGAAACCTGAGGCTGGCTATTGCTGAGAACTTTTATTAAGATCATCACTCAACTGTGATGCACATGCAGCATGAATGTAATGCTAATTTCTCGTTCTACAGGCCAATGCATTCTTTGAAGCTGATATTGAATATATGGACCAGCAGATGGCAAAAATGCGGAATGGCAAGCTAGAGTTGGATGTCCTGATTGAGCAGTTTAGAAGTGAGTGAGTTTAATAATAGTGAGTTTTTTAGAAATTATCATTTGTACAGTGTTGACTCTGTCATTCTTGTGCAATTTGTAGCACACTCATTACTCACTGCTAAGTTGGTCAGGAAGGTGTCTGAGTTTCGTTGAAAGATACATATGCTACCGACGGTCAATTGGTGAAGCTTCTGCTTGTGTCTTTGCTTTGGTGTGACCATTACTCCATCCACACTAACTTTATAACGAGATCATGTAGAAATTGTGGTTAAGGCTTTTTAAAAATATTTCCGGATATGTCTGTCTGTTTTTGACGGTGTCGCTAGGTGTATCTGGATACTTTGTGTTTGAAACAGGTACTGTGAAAAAGACGACTGTGTTCGAACATAACTCTGGTGTACCTGGGGCTTTTTGGTGTTGTTCGGTACCAAGGTGCTGGGGGCCGGGGAGAGGTGAGGCACACACTCCTCTCTCAGCAGCTCAAGAAATACTTTATTTCATGGAATTTTCGTGGCATGAAAATTTCGCGATCAGTTTAATTTTGTGGTTGTTTTGGTCGAAATTGCATTTCACGACATTTTAATTTCGCGGTCCAGGCAAAAATTCAAAAACAGAAATAACTTGCTTGTTCCAAAATGGTGAATTTTCACTCATTTTTTACTACGGAGACAATAAGTGAGTTAAGACATATCTCCCAATGGTACTGTTATTGAGTAGTGGATAACTTACAACTTGTAGTTTATAAATCTTAGGTACTCTCTTTGCTCTGCACGGATAGTCAGAAATATAACAACGAAAGCGTTTTACGGTTTAAAACCCAAACTTTTCGTTTTAATTTACTTGTTTGTTTTTTTTGCTAAAAAAGGCCGGGTTTTTGCTGCGTTTTAATTTCGTGGCTGAGCTAACTCGACTGCAAAACCGCGAAATTTTCATGCTATGGAATTTTTAAGTAATAAAGTACACTTTTGATTCTAAAGAAATGCGGCATTCAATAACCCTTCGTGTACCCATGTACCTCCCACTTTCTAGTCAATAGGGCGTGACCTATGATGTCATGAGTGAAATGGCTCATTCTCGGATTTTCGAAGGGTGGAGCTTTTTCATACTTGCCAACTCATTCCCCTCCCCCATAATCTTGTATAATCGATTGGGAAGACCGCCTATCCCCCCTTCTTGATGATGTAATAATTATATGTGAACATTCCTTTACGTTCAATGTGCAGTAATCTGTTGTTTCCTTCCATCCGTAGGCACCCATGTTACACTTTCAAGCTCGGCTTACCTGAAATATTCTCGATGTAATTATGGTGGAGGCTTCGTGGCATGCCCTTTCATAAATTTTGATCTCAACGTTAATTCTTTTCCTCAGTACCTGAGCTTGTTTTTGTGGTTGAAAATAGGTTTTATGCTTAAACGTTCTAATTTCATTTCAACATAGAGTGATGTCTGTTCTTTTAGATTGGCTTGACAAACAGTGGGAAGAGGATAGACGATTGGATAAGGTTTGATTTAGTTTTTATTGTATTTTCTCTGTAGCGGAAGGTTTTCGTACTTTAAATTGAACCCTACTGTAACATGTTGCTCACAATGTTTTGATACATCTGTTATGTGTTGATTTTTATTTGCTGGGGCTACTCTCCCCTCTCTTCTTGTAGGGACGTCTAATTACTAGGAGATGGAAGTATTCCAGATTTTTTATTGATCGGGGGGGGGGGAACGATAATAATTAGGAGAGGTAGACGTTTACTTCAATAATTGTAATTTGGGGGCAGTGACTAGTTCCGAAGATGCAAGGTGATCCTTTCTGGCAGTTGCCGCTCACTCTCGGGGAACATACTTCCTGTTCTGACCTCCGATTTTGCAACCTGTACCTCATATAGTTTAAAAAATGTTGTTTTGTTGAGGAAATACCTCAAAATCCCTCTGAAAAAATCTCTTGATTGAGGGGGGTGTAATTGGGGGTATTTTTCCCCAAATTTCGGTAATTTACCCCCC
>JAOBRC010125567.1:0-15439 GCA_027575255.1 Scolionema suvaense | reverse complement strand
AAGAATACGAATTTCCATCCATTACACAAGTTGATGAGTGCAGACATGGATTGGGATAACATAGATCCACAACTGAACAAAAATCAGAGACCCGAAGATCAACCAAAAAAGCAGTCCAGAACAAAACAAGATCCTGCAGTGAGAATGTGCACTATGTGGAAACACAAAAACATAATAATAACTGCAAAATTGGGCACTCCAGTTTGCAGTGGCTACCCAAATTTCTTGGAGTTTTATAAACACAGATTTGTGGTGGTGAAATATAAAGCACTGTTGCATCAATTGATTGAATACAAAATAAAACAGTAAGTTAATCCAAGGGCAGACAAGGCAAGAATATCCGATAGAAAAGGCAGATAACACGACAAGATAGAATTTTTTGATCAAAGTGGCCTCAAAAGCCAGTCTAAAACTGTTCACGTGCTTTTTAAATAAATCAGAGATCTTACCATCGCATATGTCCCCCATATAACCTTTAGGACAGGAACACATGTAGCCAGGATTTGTTGGGTTCGGCCGGAAGGACTGACTTAGCGTTGTTGTAGGTTGGTCATAATAACGATCATCAGGAGTACATGTCCCTCCATTGCGACATGGAGGAGGGTGACATGTATCTTTTACTATAAGGAAAGAGAATATGGGAAGATAAGGTGAACGCAGTATGCAGTGCAACATTGAATGCACATTTCATGTTCCTTTTCAACCCATCAATCAAACAATCTCCTTCCTGTAAAAAGCCCCAATGGAAAAAAATAACTGTCTGCTAAATTGTGCCAAGCATCAAAACGAATTTTAGTGAGAGAGGGGAATCAAAACATAGCCGAGAAAGGCCTCTAAATATCTGCCTCCATGCTGAAATTTCCACAGCAGTTAGCGTCAGGGAATACACAACAGAGACTTAACCAGTCTGCTGTCTGTACCCATCTCCATCAGGGAACATTCAAAACAGTTCAATTATATTCAATATCATAATGCAAAAAAGTGCATTCTACAGTTGACATATCCACTCACAGTCGCACATTGTGCCACGATATCCCAGAGGACACTGACAGAGAAATCCTGGACCTCCAATTACACTCTCGCATGAGCCTCCATGAAAGCATGGATTCGGATCACATCGATTGATTTCTGGAAAACAAGGAATGTAAGTGAGTGAAAAATTATAGAAAAGCAATGAAAGACAATTCATACATGAAAAGTAAGAATAAAGATGGTGTTTATATGAAAATAACCAAGAAGAAAACATGTGAAAAAGCATACATACCTGTGCACGTATCACCTTTGAATCCAGTGGAACAGTTACAGATAAATCCACCATGAATCTCTCCACAGACACCGTGCATGCACGGATTAGGAGAACATGGATCAACATCTGGAAAATCACGACAACGTTGTATAAGAACACGTAAATTCATAGATTTCTGGAGCAGACACAGTTGAAATATGTAAATAGATACTCAGAATCCACAGAGAAATGGCACAAATGGTAGGAGAAGACACAATCATATCAAATTGACTGAAAATTCACATTGTTCACAGAAATTTGAACACTTGCTGACTACACACAAGCAAGCATTGATTCGGTTCAAGAAGTCAACAAAGAGCAGATAACTCGTAGAATGGTATCGTATAGTTTATGGTATAGCTGGTATAGATCGTTACATAGTATGACCTTGAAAGCAGTTCCATGAACTAGGCGATTTCTGGGAGACTTTGATTCATGACTTCTTGCTAATTCCTGATGCCACAAATTTATACACCACAAATCATCGTTGCGTGAGGAAAGAGGCTTTCCTAAGACATCCACATATCAGGCCATATTTCATACACGCAATAATCACACAAAATTTCCCAATAAATATGCTATATACATGGCCTTTTTCCTCAGGATTTAATTTATTTTCAATTTGACTCTTTTAAGTGTCCTATTCCCATCAGTTTCCACACACATCAGGAATACGCCCTGTATGCTACAAACAATGCACAGCTATAGTACACACAACATGTTGTTCAGTGAAGATACATTGAAAATGCAAATGGAACCATACTTTATGACAGTGTTGCATATACCCAATTCAGAACAGTTCAACTTTATCTACTTTGAACCCACCAGAGTACATATCTATCCATCCAAAGTACTGCAAAAA
This sequence comes from Scolionema suvaense, assembly GCA_027575255.1. Taxonomy (NCBI): domain Eukaryota; kingdom Metazoa; phylum Cnidaria; class Hydrozoa; order Limnomedusae; family Olindiidae; genus Scolionema; species Scolionema suvaense. The sequence goes on along the minus strand of JAOBRC010125567.1, from coordinate 13,292 downwards.
ATAGCTAGCATTTCTTGTGGAAATCACCCTTCATAGGATGAGAAAGCAATTGTCACCTGCACAAGTTGGTCCACGATATCCCTCAGTGCATGTGCACAGGAAACTGTTCATTCCAGGAGAGGAAGAACAGACACCCTGATTCTGACACGGATTGGGCTGACAATAGTCGGTATCTAGGTGAAACAGCAGAATTCATGTTAACAAGCATGAATAAAATGAAAATGCCACCAACAGCAACAAACACACAATCAGGTGACTCCCATTGACCATCACATGATGTGGATTACAGTCTAGGTGTGCACAAAACTCTATCAGCCAGTGTTTGAAACTTTGGCTACGTTTAAAGGCAAACTAAATAAGTGGAAAAGCTGAAAGTGAAAAGAGCAAAACAATCACCTCCAAGAAAGCATCCACACGAAGAGCTTTACTGACATTTCAAACACTGTGTCCATACTAACACAATATAACAATCAATAATGAAACCTAGCATATGAAAATATGAAGTTTGGTAGTTACTTCATGTAAAAAGCTGGTGCCCTGGATAAAGGCTATTTTAAAGTTTCAGAGTTTTCGCCATCATTTTGAGAATCAGTAATTATCAGGGCATATCCTAGAATGGCAGGGCATGCGTTCGATTTTCCGAAAAAGGGTAGCTTTTTTCATGTTTGTCAAAAGATCTTTTTGTTTTTGACCTTGAAGGGCAGCCAGCCGTTCGATAGTTGATAGCAACTTAGCGCTGAAATACGCTCTGACTATGCATGGCATAGGTTATGACCACTGAAATAATTACTATTGATATATTCTAGATCGAGTTGTATCTGACTTCAGGGCTTGATTACGTCAAATTCTCCAGAATGTTGATACGTTGACTACACCACAACAGAATTTTCTCACTAAACTGCAGAATCACTGGCTAAGATTTTGTCCCTGGCAATGGCTTTAAAATCTCAGACGTTACTTCATGAGTTTGCACAAAGGCAGAACAAATGATAAATTGAAGTGTAAGAGCAAATTTTGCATATCACTTTGATCAGCACCAAAATGCAGGTGCAGGAACAGAAACAAGGGTGTTCTTACACTAGACACTCTCTTCTTCCGCATCTCTCAACAAGCCTGTCCAACACATTGATCCAGCTGCAAAGGCAGGCAAGTCATATCGGGAGAAAGAGACTAGTTCAATTTGGCAAAGCCAGCCCCAATCAATGTATAGACGTGACGCGGTCGTGTGAGAGAGAGGTGTGGTCAACAAACTGCACCAAGAACAATTAGGCACACCGTTTACGCAAGCATCATAAATTCTCCCAGAACCCCTGGTCGATAATCACCATGAACGCAGCAAACAACAGACTTCAATAACTTCGAAAGACATCCGAACATCAACATGCTAACCTGCTGTAGGACGTAGACCTATAGTACTATTTTTGGAACTGCCAAGTTTCTCTAGTCATTCTTCTTTGCTATATGGTTGTCATGACAACTCAGGGTGGGGGGTGTAAGATACAGTGTTGCGCAGGTATAGAGTAACAGCGTCTATCCTAGTCTAGGATGTTCTCTACTTGCATCTTAGGCTGATGACGATTTGGGAGCCTAACCATAGGTTTGGGCATAGTGACTGCTACTGAATGTATAGAGAAGCGCATTTCGTTACATAGCATAGGATTGTGACAGATTCTAATATTCTTCATAAACGAGCTAATTTACCCAGATATAAATGTTTTTCTGAGCTTCCTATCTATCAGAAAGCAAATGCATTTGAGCCAGCCTGGCATTCCTCTTTCAAATAGCGAGACCAGGATCAAGTAGGCGTTTGATGTTGTCCATATACAGTCATTAAATATCAAACTGCCATATATATATGTAGGTGGTTTCATATTGGCAGCTAGGCAGCATTTTAGATTTGACATGGTTTGGGGTGAGAACATCCCTGACAAAGCAATCTACTTTTGGCTGCACAAGAGTATCAAGTTGCCATTATGAACGCTCCCTGGTCAAAGTATCAGAAGCGCAGGTGAACAAGGAGGACTAATACAAGTCAAGTATCATTAGAATAACATCAGGAACTAAGTTAGGAATACAAAACTATCCAAATACACATTTTTGCACATAATTAAATCTGAATTTGATATTTCCACACAACAATCACTGAGTGGCAAGATAATTATCAGCATTCACCACTTTTTCGAAGAATTTGAAACAGACGTCAGGAAAGCACGTTAACTAATCACACACAACATGTCACTGAAAAGAGGTCAGTGTGAGTGGTAAAACGCCAGGGACAAATTTCTCCTTCTTTCATTCATCACTGTTTCATCAATATGTACAAGGGTAAAGATTGATTCCGAGTTCATAAAAACTCTTTGTATTGTCACGAAATTAGAAGTTCCGTGATTCCGACTGCTACGATGTCAACAGAAAACATACTATATCAGACCACATCATTCTGAGTATAAGGACAACATTGCATTTAAATGCCATCAACCGACTTATGACACCAAGCCATGAAGGCAGAAACGAGATCCACTCTGCAAAACTTCTTCACTACTTTTTGGAAAGTTAATACTGATCCAATCAACGTATGAAGAAGAACTAATTTGAAAGAGAATGACGAAAGAACAATATGACTTATATCATGAGTGGCAGCACTACACGAACTAAAGGTTAACAGAATTCAGGAATCCATCCTGTACGGTGTGATACACCCTCCCTATGCAGTGTTTGCGAAAACTGTCGATGACAATGACAGACAAAACCAACCAATAAAATAACAAATGGCAAATAAGATAGCTCTAAACTAGGCAGAGATTACATTTACACGAGGGGACCTTTGATGAATGCTACGATTAAGAGTAATGGTAACATGTGGAGCACACACAGCTCCAGAAGGTGTCAAGACACCTGCACCCTCTTGGATGGTTTGAAGGGTCTGTCGATGAAGAGGACAGTAGTAAACCAAGAAAACCTGAGCCCATAGGATTGTAGACTAAGGAGATTACATTGCAGTCAAAAAAATGTATACCAGTTACATGGCAACTAATGGTAATTGACAGACCATACCGCATACTATTTTGAGAGCAACAATTATGGCATATCTGAGCGCCAGCACCAGAGACTCTGGCTTTGGCTTTATTGGTACCCAACACTCAGCCCTACTCAGATGGCTTGCAGCTTTTCAGAAAGGCGACATGCAGAGGGTGCAAACTATTTAATCATGAAGGTGCATATAGGAGGTTAACAAACTGAATCCAGGATGTTAGGAATGACAGACAATAAAACTTTCCTGTGCGTACGAATTTGGAAAGGATGCCATCAACACAAACAATAACACTGATATATCTTCAACACTTACCATCACAAAGTTCACCTTTAAAACCAACTGCGCATTCACAATGGAAGGCACTGCCAATATCATTCACACATTTTCCACCGTTTTTGCATGGAGAGCTTGCACAGTGATTAAGTGCTGTAAGAAATGATAAGCAATGACAGCATTATCTACAGATGAGCAACTGAGTATAATAAAGAAGTAGCCAAAAAGCAGCTTCAATAAGTAACTTTTAAGTCCAATGAGGAACTCTTCAGTCTAAGATGGTTTCAATGAACACCACAAGTATCCAATATTTCTACCACATTATGGAAGAACAAAAACTATATTCTCCTTGGCATCACTACCAGCTGCTGCGTCGTCAAACGCTATGCTCCTATATCGTATGTTTATTTGCATAGTAGACATGCAATAAAGCAGATTTAAAACAGATACTTGACTACACTAAACACAACCCAAAACACTTTTTCATTGAACCCTTTTCAATAATTCTGCAATTCCTAAATATTTAAAAAAACATTCATTCAGTCTTGACTCACTGTCGCAAGTTTTTCCTCTGAATTTGTCTGGACAGGTACACGAAAATCCATCCTTTTGGTTAACGCATGTCCCACCATTGAAACACGGGTGCATACTGCAGTAGTCCTGACCTGTAAAACCATTAAAAACCATTACAGGCATCTCAAATACACAGAGCAAAGGAGGGGTTGTTTCCGAGTACAACAGTTCATCCATACTAAACGGGGCAAGCTTTCTGATAAAGTTTAGAATTTACTACAAATTACAAAAACAGTTCAGTTTGCAAAGAAACCTAACAAGGAGTCCTCTACCAGTCACTTCACATATCTTAGGGATAAGCAGTTACTTTTGGTCATCCTAAACAACAAAGAATTCTTATCTTAATAATAGGAAGTATTTCATACGAATAGGTCAGAAAAATTTCCAGCAAATGCTTTCATACATTAATAGAAGACAAAAAGGAAAAAATGTCAGGTGGTGTTCATCTGAAAACTATGAACAAGTCGCATATATCGAGTGATAGTGACAAACATCTATTGGATTCTGGGAGCAAAAGTATAACAAAAACTTCACTTAAGTCAAAGGACAGGCCTATGAGCGGCTTGCACTTTTCCAAAGTGACAAGAGAACGGGCATAGAACGGAAATCAGAATGACTTGCAATAATTTAACTCTGAAAGATGATTGTTTTTATTGATGGGAACAAAACAACTTATAAAGCCAAGCTTCGTTCAGCCTTTTCATATCATACACTGCATTTTGCCAGATGGCTAATTCATCATGAATTAATTGAACGCAAAATATAACATATGTTTTTAGATGGTAAATCTCTTGCCATCACGTATAGTTCATTTACTGGAGATAGGAATATATGACTAAAGCTCGTGCTGGTCCAAACTGAAAAACTACTATCCCGTCACCCTACCAAAAGTGAATCAGCTGATACAAATGTATCACTACAATTCACCGAAAAACACTTATCTCAAAGAGTTTCTGTGAAACATTTTAAAGAGTGGTACAAAATATAAAAGGCATACATACCAGCGCAAAGTTCTCCAGTAAACCCTTGTCTACACTTGCATTTGTAACTACCAGGCGCGGAGTCTGTCTTTGGTACTTCAATACATTCACCGTTATTAGCACATGGATTTGATGCACAGAAAAGCTTGTCTGAACAGCAAACAAATGAAAACGGTAGTCAGAACTCCAACTATCAATAAGTGAAATAATTGAAAAAGGGGGAGAGATAACACTTGGTCCTGTGACAATCAAGTATTGTAGACATAAGCTGCACTACAAAAACTCTTGCCAGGAAACAAACTAATATAGCATTTTATAGAGCTCTATTACTATTGAATTTTTGTTCTTTGATTGAGGAGCATTGCAAAACTAACGCATGATCACGTCAGCTGGCAGAAACGATGAATCTACCCAGTACAAATTAGGAGACAATCAAGAGCTGTCTGAGAGTTGGTTGCGGTGTAAACACAGCAAGAGAAACAGGACATACAATAGGAACGGAAGTTGCTTGCTTGTTAGACACAGTTTAGGCATACTATGAAAACAAATTGCAGACATCAGCTGCCACCTGCAAAAATTACACATACCCAATCTTCAAATTTATGAGGGCTAAAACCTTTACAATTATTACCTAATATAAGTAAAAACTATTCCATCTCCAGTATTCTATTCCAGGGGGTCCTCATCAGACCAGAAGATCTGTTTGATACAATAATGACAAACTGGGGTAGCGTATACCACAAAACAATGGAATGATATAATTGACAGTGGTGATGGCATACATCGAAGAACATGAATGGAGAGATGAGATCTTGATGGTGCAACAAATGATGTCCTTTTTTATGACACATAGATGATCGGTATGAGGAATCTGAAATAATGACAGAGAAGGTGACTGGGTAGAACTGTAAACCTGATATCATGTTTCCAAACCCTCACACAACAACCCATTATCCACAATTATGAAAACAAACAAACATAAAGAAATGCCATTCAATCTGATTACACTGAAATACGGCATCACAGAACAACAGGCAGGCGAAGATGGTCTGTTATAAAAATAAAACAACATATTCATTGCCTGCAAAGATGACTAATGTTTTTGGATATCATTTCTATTGTCTTGCTGAGAAGCAAACAGAACAATGAAGGTTAATAACACTGGTTTTATCACAGAGCTGTTAGGCCTATCATTATGGGAGGAACATGAGAGGTGGGGTTGATATCCAGTATAATTTCTATACATATGTTTATAACCATATTGACTTAGGATAGCTTTTTAATAAATTTCGTGATTAAATTAGTTTCACATTTCCATCATTTCTGAAAAGTAAGCTCAGCTGCAAAAGAAGTAGCAATAGCAGGCATCTATGTTGTCTTCTGTAGAGCTTCTTGTGTTTTCCTTTTTATTAAGATCGAGTGCCCGATCCACACTGTTTCATAAGAAGATATAGAAGTTTTCTGAGAAAAAACGTAATTTTTAGGAAGTACATATCAGTGCTGAAAAAAAAATGAATTGTCAAATTCGATATTTTTAACCTGCCAATGCCTGCCTTATTTGCACCATCGCCCAATCCAATCAATTGGGAAGACTGCACCTACAATCATTGCCAAAAGATCTTCGTCAATCTACTTTTGGCGAAGATTTTTAGCAATGGTTGTCTGAATTTCGTGTATCTGTGTAGTGGTGATATCCCAGTATTTGATCCTTTTTACTTGCTTCCATGACTATTTGAAGCCTGACATATACTTCAGGGATAATTTTGGTCAGATCTCTCACAACATAGCATAAAGAAGCCATGGCATAGGAGTGACAATTACATCAATGACTTAAAACTCTTCAGTGCCGTCCCACACAGTGATTCTGCTTTCCACTCCAAAAGCACATAACCCTTAGGTCATATCACTTCACTTCTTGATCGAACTTATTACTTCTTACTTCGGCCACAGGCACAAGCAAAAGAAAGATATCCTTTTTCTGGATGCTCATTCTTGAATTTCGTTATAAAAACAGAAATTCCTGTTTTGGTCAAACCCTTCCAATTTTGATTTGCCAAAAACCATGAGCATCTTATGAAGATTGAGCTTTAAAAAAAAAGCGACCTATTTAGTGGTTGTTTTTATGTTGAATAGAAGTAATTTTGCTCAACATATGAACATTTATACTCAGGCATCTATCGAATACTGTCTCTTTACATTCAAGTTCTATGAATTATTCTTCGGGTGAGAAACACGTCACAACAATAGCGGCCCGCAGCTAGATCTGCCCTGTTTGCAGGGGAAAACATTCGCCACATTTACAAGGGTTTGGCCAGAGCGATAAGTAACTTCGTGAGATTTTTGGCGTTATGCTCAACGATATGGAGTGAAATTTTCAGAGATGTTGCGGAGTATGACAAAGATTACATTTCGGCATGAATAGTATTTTGATATGCAGAACAAGTTGAGAAATTCCCAAGAGTTTTCCCGCATCCATGGGCTGTAAAGCAAATCTATCCCCTTCCGTAATGGCCGACTTTCACCAGTCACCCGAAGAATTGCTGAATGTTGAAGAACGTACCAGAACAGGTCTTGCCACTGAAGCCTGACTGACATTCACACTGATATCCACCAGGGTAGCCAAAACACTGTCCACCATTTTGACAAGGATTCGGGTGGCAGAAGTCCAAATCTGAAGGGAAAACCAAATAAGATAATACTACAATGCAAAAACACAGTACCAAAACACAAGGAAGCTTCTTGGATGCTTATCACTGAAAATTCATTAGCATAAAAAAGCCAGTACATTCATGCTTTTTTCATAAGCTACACAATTTTTCATCTGAGTCTCGATGTTGCTTGAGTTTTCTTCTAGCCCAGGCTCGATTCTTGTTTAGCTATTGCTTATTGACCATAGAGACGATTTGTCGAAATTTTAACAACAGAAGCTTTTTTTCCCTATTCAAGTTTCAGACTTCTTTTGATGTAAGTCCACTAGCGTTTGCAGGTTAAAAGTTACAAGCAAAATGGAATGAAAAAAGTAATAACTATTAGCAAAATAATCTTCTGATGCATTATTACCGACTTTTTTTGTCTTCCTACACTTTTTAGGTCTTGTTCAAGCTGAGCAGTTGCATAGCTGTTGCTTAATTAGTGAGAGATTTCAGCCTTGTGTTGCTTATACAAAGTGTTGCCTATAAAAAAGTGTGTAGATGCTTTTCTACCACGTCATATCTCAGTTTTATGGTCCACACCAACATTAAATTCAATTCCACATAAGATTCTGAAAGAATGTGCTCACAGCAACGTGTCCTTTGGTTTGAATTAGTAGCACATGTCATTGTCAGACTTGGCATCCTTCTCAAAGGAACTAGAATCCATTATATTCATGATTATCAGTTTGAACCACCATGTTGACAGCAAGCACTTCATGATAACGCAAACATGGAAGCAGCTTTAAATTTTGATGAAAAATTTGACTAGTGGCTAGTTGAAGTGAATCTTGTTAAATTTTGCAGTGTCTGTGTAAGATGGTGCAGGAGGAAAAAAGATTATTAGATTAGTAGACAAGAAAAATCTGTAAAAGACTAGTACCAAGACCTTGGGTATTTCTTTCGTTTTTTTCAAATGTTACTTGTTTTTCTATTGTCTTAAAACCAAGCATCAACGACAGATATCTTCTGATGTAAGACAGCTAATATACACTACTTCAAAAGCCAGTTTTCTATAGCCATGATGGTCTTTCTGATGAGAAAAAAAGATAAAGTAAACAAGGGTAGCAATTTTTTCCTCTGGTACCAACTCAAAATATTGAAATATCAACATGTAATAAAATAATTAAGATAACACACCAGTCATCCCTAAAAGAATAGCTGCATGCATGTGTACACATACAAAGATACAGTCACAAGCACCATACATCTTACAAAATATTTTACATGTTTGTCCATGAACAACAATTTTGAGTACTATAATTAAAATATGTCTGCCTTCAAGCACTAAACAGAGCACTAGAAAAGACAAGCTTGTGCCTTGAAGAGTTTCAAAACAACATGTTTCGGTTGTGCCCCAAAAAGCATACAAAATGAGAGGTTTGCCTCGGGCCAAAACTTGGAAAAAATAACATTGCTTTATTACAGCAAGTATCTTCTTTCCTCATGATACAGAAAACTTTGTTCCTGGCCTTCCTGGTGCCTCCCATACCTCTAGTTTTGAAATTTTATTGCATCTTTTTTAATATAACGCAAACACTTTGCAACTGCTCCATCTCTTATGAATGAGCCTTGGCTTTCCACTTTTCACTGTGCTTGCGATAAGTAAGGTTCAGGAAATATCAAGAGCAAGCCACTTTTCACTGTGTTTGCGATAACTACGGTTCTGGAAATATCAAGAGTAAGCCCCTTTTCACTGTGTTTTCGATAAGTAAGGTTCTGGAATTATCAAGAGTAAGCCAATTTTCACTGTGTTTGCGATAAGTACGGTTCTGGAAATATCAAGAGTAAGTCACTTGTCACTGTGTTTGCGATAAGTATGGTTCTAGAAATATTTCTAAAAAGACATTTTGAGATTGTGTGTCACTTCCATTATGATACACAGCATACAGCGAAAAACGTTCCAACGACCACTAATTCTAAGCACTGTCATATTCAGACAGGTCAACAATCACATTTACGGATAAGGTACATCATTTCTCCCCATCTTATCTATAGGAGACAGCTTCTTTGGATTTAGAAGTGCAAACTCACAATTATGCAATTATTAATGATATAATTATTAATTATTTAGAAGTGCAAATTCATAATTACAAAGTATAGGAACAGGCTATGTAAGACCAGGAAACCACTCGACATGAAGAACAAGATTATAATCTTAATCAATTTCATTTCAGGATGATCCACATCATAGATTAGTATACAGCAAAATAAATAACTTGCAATAACACCTATGGATATCGTTATGATAGGCAAAATGCATTGGACAATAGAAAAGATTTTGTAGGGTTATTTTGTTAGGCTCTGCAGAAATCATATAGCATAAAGGCATCAGACAGCACTGTAGAACCCTCACTACACTATAGTCACTACTATCTTTACAAAACGATGAAAGAAAACACTGGACAAAAGGAAGAACACGGTGAAGTGTGTGGGACACAGTGGACATGACTACTGCACTAAAAAGTAATGGACGACAGCAACGAAGAACAATAGTGTAGTACAGGATACCAGACACCACAAATGATGACCAAGTACAAAACAATTCCACAACAGCAACGAAGAAAACGACAGAATACAGTATATGGTTCTGGACATTCTAGAAAAACATGCTGCACAAGGGAGCACTAGGACAACGACGATGTGGTGTATGTGGACAACACAACACTGCAGAGTTTCCATGCTCAAGTACCTTCACATTGTTTGCCTCTATATCCCGGTCGGCATTCACATTTGTAGAAGTCTCCATAAGGCTTACATTTGGCACCATGAAGGCAGGGATTGGGCTGGCATTTATCGAATTCTGAAAAGGTATCATCATGGGTTATCACATCTTAGGTTAAGACAATGGCAAGTCTACATGCAAAGGTCCATAAACTGATGAGAATGAGCTAATCCAAGTTTCTTCTGTAATGCATAACAAATCAAGCTTCCTTTCAAGCAAACAGCACTACCACTCGAATGCACTTAACATGTCTCTGCTGGTCCGCAACCTTCCGCAAACTTCATTAGAAAACAACACTATACTACAAAAGATCAGTAAGATTAACAGATCATAGTTCAAACGCAACAAACCTTCACATCGTGATCCTTTGTATCCAACATCACACTTGCATTTATATCCACCCACTTCCTCCATGCACACTCCTCCATGCAGGCATGTATCTTCATTACATTGTGTGTGTTCTACAAACAACAGCAGCAAGATGAACATTCTCTGGAGCACAATATTCCTTGAATAATTCATCAGTTTGGGTTCTCAAGAAAGATGAAATTAGTTTTAGTTTCGTCAACCTACATACTAGAGCGAGCCATTATCTAGATTCACCTGCTATTAGAGACAATTATCATTTACAACGCAAGCGCTATTATTCTTCTCCTAGGCTTGGCGGCAACCTAACAAGAGCGTTTGTGTCTTAGATTGTGGCATTTCGCAACCTCACTATTAACAAAGACAATCAACGTATTGCTACCATTTGCCAAGCCAGGATCCATGTTTTCAAATACTTACTAAAGCCTAAGAAATCAAGAAGATCTGCACCACCTTTACAGCAGACTTTATAAAGCCAAAGTTGATACAAAAATATGAGATCTACATTTAAAACATTTTAAAAGCACACTGAAAGAACAGAATTAGCAACAATTGTTTAACATGTTCATTGAATAGAATACTAATTACTGATTCCTTCCTATCAAGCTCTAAATTTTAGACTGTATCCACAGAAATGGCTTCCCACACCAAAAACACTATTCGTGAACTATTTAACAATGATGAATGAATGACTCCACAAAGGAACCTACAATTTTGAACATGCCTTATAAATCACGGACATAACTTCACACATGTAAGTGTACAGAGGAACCCAAACTGAGGCAGTGAAAAAACCAATAGAAGTATAAGAAGCAAAAATACAGCAATAATGCGCCATTTTTGAATGACAATAAAACTTTTCAAAGAACATTTTCCCTGATAGGTAGAATTCTGAAATCTAGGATAATTATTAAACAGTTGAAGAAAATACACAAAAGAGGACATGTATGTAAATTACTATATGACATATAAAATCTCCATCAATCAAAATGCTTTAAGTCCACATGGTTAGGTGAAATCCAACTTTAACATATGATGATCGTAGCATCCTAACCTGAACAGTACACGCCAGCATAACCGGTAACACATTTGCATCGTACTTCCACGCCTTCGCCAATACAAGATCCTCCATTTTCGCATTTGCATTTCTTTTCTGTGGATAAATGAAAAATAAATCATACGTGAGGGCAACATTGTAATGCCCAAATACAATGAACCAAACACCCAAACACAATGGCAACAGCGTCCTCCTCCCCTCCCTGATGCATCTGTGCATGGTCATTTTCTTGCAGCATTAAAATTAAAATGTTTTACGAACCTGCTGTTCTCCAACAGCTTTTGGATTGTTTAATGTTGAGTATCAGGTAACGTTCGAGATGTTACTATGAAACTATTGATTAAAATTCTCTCAAAACGCAGAATTTGGAGATCTGAAATTCCTTCCGGTACCTTTTCAAAAATGCCCTGCAATATAAAAATTCTGCGCTAACATATAGCTGAACGCAAAGGCAAAAACTGCGGATCATATTGATCAGTCTTCAGGCTACAGTTTCAAGTCAGTAGAATTAAATCATATCTAAAGCTCCGAAGAGTGTTCTGTATGTCATATCGTATATAATTTTGGTTCCACAAATTTCAACATTTGCATATATATGCTAGATTTACTCCAGCACGCCATAGTTATCCCCCACCGTAAAAACTAAAATCTGCATATCACAAGCCTGATCACATGTCACACCAAAGCAAAAGATTACCAGCCGTTCCCAGAATTTTAAACCGGGTTGCCATACTTAGTATGTTGACAACAATATAACCATGGCTACAAACTTTGACTGTGATCATAGTCAGGGCCAACCAACATACCTTCACAAAGTATTCCAAGGTAGCCTTCCGAGCATTGACACTTGTAACCTCGATCGCTAGTTGAGTCTTGTCTGCAGATTGCCCCATTCATGCATGGGTTAGCAATGCATGCGTACTGTGATGCCACATCACCCTTTGATGGTGTAAGAATGGAGCTTTTCTCTACTGTGCCTGTATGCTGATCACCAACGTGCAGCAAGCTGGCAATGCTCTCCAAGCTACTGTCAAAAGATTCCAGTGCTCCATCTACATAAAAACGAGAGCAAAATCGTAACATTCGTGAAGTCAAGGGAGAATGAAACCCCATGCGTAAAACAAGCAAGCAAAGCCATTTGTGTGAGAGAACAAAACATGCAACGCCATTAACACGATCAAAGAGTGGACCAATTAATGTGAGTATATAACATATTGACTTCACAACTACCAAATCAGCTCCTTCAGGTTCTTGTTGAGGTAATACGAGCAAAGAATTGGCGTGAGAGACCAACTTATATGAAAATCACTACACAAGGTAGCCAGGGCTTATTTTAGCCCCATGCTACTATCCACTAATGAATGCAGTACCCTGCTCATGTTCGCATAACAATGCAGGTGGTTGCTATGACAGTGCAAATTCCATACCCTATTCAGCGGATGGCTCTGTCACCACCTCTTATACTGCACTGATTGCTATAACCAAGTTTGAATCTTGGCACGCATTCCAACTGTTGCTACAATAAGTTTCATAACTACAATCCTGGACAAAATATTTGGCACAAAAGGCTTTTTTCAGCTCTGTCTACAGTCTC